>CAUYQV010002261.1:0-45282 GCA_963574575.1 Galagoides demidoff | reverse complement strand
AATTCTACCATAAGTTGGATTTAATTTTGACCAAAGTACATTATGTGAATAATAATTTTTAATTCAACTTGTTAATATGTTTTGCATCCTCATTTATAAGTGAAATATGTTTGTAATTTCCCTTTATAATAATATATTTTTCCCAATTTTAATATCAGGTGTATCCAGATGAAGTAGAATGACTTTGAAGTATTTCTTCTTTCTCTGTTGTCTATAAGATTTGGCATGATCTGTTTTTTGAAATTATCTTTTATTTTTATTTTTTGTTTTTCTTAAAAACTATTTATTATAAATAATGTGGACTTCATGGTTTATATACACTTTCAGCTTTTTCCCCCTTCATCTTTATTTTATTCCAGTAACCAACAATTGTTTCAGTTATGCTAGAACTACAACACAATGTGTTGACAACTCTCACTAAAACCATCAAGGATTTACAAAAAAAAAAAAAAAAGAAAAAGGTATCTATTTAAAATGTGGCTAATTAAGGTTGATTCTGACTACCTAAATTTGTTATCTGTTTACTCCTATTATCTTGAGACCAACTCTTTCTTTCTAAAATTAGGAAACTGCTTGAGATTCAAGAGCATAATTACTATTTCCTACCTGTTTCAATGAAAGATGGGTTAAAAGAGATGCCTGGAAAATCTAAAGCACATCAAAATCAAGTCTCCAGTGACTATTTATGCAGGGAGTAGCCTTTAGGCTTTGTTGAAATGACTTTGTTGGGATAACTTCAGCTCAACAATTCCATTAATCTGTGCAGATAAGAGAAGTGCTTTTTCCATTGACAGTGGGAAGAGAAATGCACTGAACACTGTAGGGGAGAATATCTTCCCTCTCAGACCTAGTGTTGGCAATTTCTTAATAAGATAGTTTCACAAGCCCCACAGAGAGGTACATGTATAAGGCTATTACGTCACTAAAGTCCAAAAACAGTTTATAACTACATTAATTTATAAAATCATGAGTACCTGACTTTCTCAAGACTGAAATTTTATAGGTAGGTAGCAACAACCCATGACATAAACATTGTAAGCAGTCAAGTCTGCTGAATGAATGAATGGTTTTGCTTATTAAAGCACTTTTGATGCTAGTTGATATTAAGCAAAACTATAGGACAATTCAAACAATAGAAAAATTCAAAAGTAATTTTTCAAATTAAAAATAAATTCAGGGTATCCCAATTAGATACAGGAAGTGATTAAACAGAGAATGCAGGGAACTACTCTGGTATTAAAAAATACGTCTGCAATCTACAAATGAAGTAGGACTCCCAAATATATTAAAGATATACCATAAGGTATGCTTTTTAAAAGGGACTTATAATTAACCTTGGCAATTTGTAGAGTATGGCATGTTTCTATTCTAAGCAGTTGACTGCTAAATTTGTAACAGATACATGTTCCCACTAAAATCAAAAGAATTGCCCTTTTCTAAATGCAGAGAACAAATGTTTGAGTAATGCTATGTAAATATACCCACATTCTAATCAGGCCCAGGCAGAATTTCCTTAAGATATGCACACAATACACTGAAGTCAGTCATACTATCACAACACTACAGGAATGAGAAGGATTAAATGCAGCATGCCGGTGGGCTTTTAGGGAAGGCAATACAAAACCAAATACCTAGTAGCAAAAATAAGAAATATGTATTACTGTTGTCAAAGTAAAAGCATGAAAGTCTATTTCAATTAAGTGCTTTCATGGCATTTTAAACAAGAAATCATACTTTAAAAGCTTTGGCACTTCAAAATATTTTAAATTTATAGCCATATGAATAAGCTACCTTTAGTCTACTTATGAAAATATCTGAGATATACAGATATACAATTTGTTTTTCTAAATCTGTCTATTGCTTCTGTAATCACCAGAAAGGGCTCTATGCAAAAGAGAACAGGAAATGATAAATTATTTTTCCTACATTGCCAACTATTTTTACAGTGACAAGAAGAAGTCAATGGTGTGGCTATGAATGACATAATATGCTATGTAAACTAATGTCTCTACATTCACTAGTGTCATAGTTTTTAAGAAGAAAATCAAGATTCATGTAAAAGCTAAAAAAAAAATTCTGTACTTCTCTAACACAGACAATAGTGGTAAGGGTTAGAACATAGAAATGCTAATCCCTACCATCCTAACATTAACCATCCCTCTCTTACTGAGCCTATTCTCATAGAAAGGCTATTTATACACATATTTCCTGCTTCCATTTGACCTGCTATCACTGATGAAATGGGAATGTGCTATGTGCCAAGTTCCAAGCAGAAGCTTTAAGAACCATCATAAAAGTTCCACCATCAATCTTTCCCCTCTCCTCCAGCCTAAGTCTCAGAACAAGAAGGAGTAATGCAAAGCCACAGCAGATTCACAAAGTATACCCGAAAATAAATAAGCCACTGAGATTTTGGAGTTGTCTGCTATCACAATTTAGTAAAAGCTGACTATCATACCAAATACAACATGATCAGTGGGGAGTGAGAGACGTCCAACATTATAAACAATACAGACATTACAGTCAAATGGTATATGTCCATGGCAACTGTTCAGTATGAAGTCCACTTCTCTGTTAAGTACTGGCCTAGCTGTATGTCAGGAAACTATATAATAAGGCCAGCGGCTCTTATTTTCTTGGTTGTCTCTTTGATGTCTAAGAATGCATTTAAAAAGTACACCTGTTCATCTTTTTTCCTTCTACTACTTTCCAAAGATTACAGGAGGTCAATAATCATATCTAAGTCTTATACACAGATTCAGGAGATGGGGAAAGGTAAACACATAATATATTACAATAGAGAAAGTAGAAGCCAAATAGATATGAGCAATACTGTACATGGGAATATCTCAAACTCCTAATTTTGTAATTAGGTAACTATAAAAGTAGCACCCATATTTTAAAATATTAACTACTAAGATTCTTACTATAATGGGACTTGCCATATATTCTTAAGGTATAGCCAAACATAAAGTTATTAGAATCTTATTAATCTTATCCTGCATTGTTTCCCAATAAATTCATCTATTTGCCATTTTACACAGCTTGTCAAAGCATTAATTTATGAGTTTGGACTATAAGGTTACTTGCTGCTGAATTCAGAAAGTTCACTGAAGAACTCTGTTGAAGCTTTTAGATAACTGACAGCAGAGTAAATGTAATTAAATAAAACATTTATATGTCATTTTTGCTCAGCAATTATATTTCAAAATATTACAGTGCATATTTTGTCAAAACATGGCACAAGCAATTTTCATTTCTGCTTAAGTGCTAGATATAATTTAGCTATCAAATTTTAAATATTAGTCATTAACTACTGGGATATGTCCTTCAGCATGCTGTACATTATTCTGCCCTAAGAACATGAGCTGTGAAAAGAAAAATGAGATAGACTTCTGTTTAAGACTTGATTCTTGTTTTATTATTTTTGTCTTATTATCATCTGTTGATTATATCTAGAGAAGATTTTTAAGTAAGGTGTTGCTTCTCTGAGATTAAATACAAAAGACATTCTATTTAATAAATTACTGGTCAGGAAGCCTAGACTTAATGTAGTGTCCCAAAAAACCCAATTTAACTAATTTTCTATTACAACATTATTTTCTTTATCCACAATTCAGAAATCTGACTACATGCTACAATTTAAACATAACTTTTATTTTTAATTAATTTTGAAGGTTAGAAGATAGATTAAGATTGTTGATAGTTTTTAAAGTGGATGTACAGGAATACACAGAAAAATATATAAATAGCACGTCCAGGAGAATTTGATGCCATTATGTTTAAAGGAGAGAGATAAGGACATGGGCATCGAGAAAGTAATGGTGTCATGCATCAGCACTGTGTGCAGATGACAAACTATGTCACACCGTAAAGTACTACTGAAATACTGTGAAGTTATGGGAAAACTACTGGAAAGCCATGAGCCATGAGAGAGATGTACAAGGAGTGCCAAGTTTTGTTAGGTGAAAAAACTGACCAGAAAATAACAGGTATGAAGCAGTTTCTTCCATCGCTGGAACCAGCCTTGTTATGGTGGCAATATATACAGAAGCACCAGTAAAACCCTCACAGTGCTTGAGTTTATGTCCTTTGTGCATTTTCCACTAACAACTAAGGGTCCAAGCCTCTGGGTATTCCCATAATTGTGGAACTGGTGACAGGATCTACAAATTAAATATTTGGTAGAATTTTCACTTAGGTGTTAGAAACCAAGGACCAGAAAATACAAAGGTAGATAGAAAAAGCACATACACATATATGAATATGTGTAGGGGGTGTAAATTAAAGTGTACCTTAGAATATAAATATTCTCTTAAAACCTAGATCAAGACCAGAGGGTGGAAGCAAGATGGCTGACTGGAGCCAGCTTTCCACAGAGGCTCCCATCCAGAAGGAGAGTTAAAGGACAGAAGTTTAGCAAGTAAGCTGATGGTCTGGAGCTGAGCCAAGAGAGAAGGTTGAAGAATGCACATCAGCCCTGAGGAGGCAAGCTGTGACCCCAAGGAAACAAACAATAGGTACAAAATCCATTGCCAAGCTATGGGAGTCCCCTCCGCCAGGAGAACAGCTCACAATATACTTTATACAAACAAGTAAGCAGAGTTCAGATATCCTCCTATTTTATCCCATGGGAGAGACCCTCTAAAAACCGGGACTCCTTTACCACAGAGGATCCACTAGTGTGTCATGGCACTCTCCCGCCAGGCATAAAACTGTATATATTCTCTACCTGCAATTCTGAACTCCCAGCATGCCCCTCCACTCTCACCCCAAGGTCTGGAAGCCTGTCCCCCATGGAGTCCAGATTCTTGGGCATTTTCTTGAGAGGTATGGACAAGGTCTGTGCTGATCCTGTGGCACGGGAGTAAAGAAAGACTATGGACCAAGAGGGAGAGGGAGAAGCAGTGCCCTGCAGCACAGAGTGGCAGTGGGGGGAACAATAGGGCTCACACCCCTGGGGATATTTTGGAGAGACACTCTCCGCCACTCTTGGCAACCAGAGGAAGCCAGGTCTCGTCTCCAGTGGCAGCCACTGGCAGAACACATCTGGGACAGAAACACGGGCCCCAATGAATAAAGGGTATGCCTGAAGTGGTACCTGCTTGGGAAGGGCACAGCGGGGACTAGAATTATGTGTGCACAGAGACAGCATACTCCCAGAGTGGAGCTGAGTGCTGCTTTAGTGAGCCTAAGAAGCACCCAGCCCCTAGGGGAACATAGCTGAGACAAAAGCAGGTGGGGCAACAGCACCAGCCCAGGGAGAGGCAAGAACTGAGAGCTGAGCGTCAGCTCTAACCGCACCTGCCCCAACACAGAGCTCAACGAGCTCTGAGAGAACTGGCATAACGACAGTGGCACAGGGCAGGGCTGAGTCCCAGTTTCTGGAAATCAAACAGTTCCTGGCTGGCAGGGGAATATAGCTGGGACAGAAACGCTAATTCTGCCAGAATATGAGTGGCAGGAACATCAATCTGGGGCAGGGCTGGAACTGAGTGAATCGCCCCAGCTTCCATTAAGCACAGAGGTTGTCAGGCTTCAGCCCCCCCTGCCCACTGGCGGCAGAGTGCAGCAGTCTGGCAGAGAAGACACAGATGCCCCTGTGACACAGGCAGGCACAAACCCCTGTCGCATCTGCTCATTGGAAGAAAAAGTATCCAATGTACTCACCCCTACTATGAAACCAATTTATAGCTTTCATAAAGCTATAACCCAATTATAGCCCAAGAAGAAGGGGAAAGAGGAGAGGAAGGGTAGGGTGGGGGCAGGCTGGGGGGAGGGAGGGTAATTGGTGGGACCACATCTACGGTGCATTTTACAAGGGTACATGTTACATTTACTAAGTGTAGACTATAAATGTCTTAGCACAATATATTTCAAATGGTATATAAAACCAGCACATTGTACCCTATGATTGCATTAATGCACACAGCTATGACTTAATTTAAAAAAAAAACCTAGATCAAGTAGTATCATAAACTCTGATGAATCTGACCTTTTTAATGACTTCCAGAAGCTTCCAGTATAGAGGCCTGAAGAAAAGGGATTAAGAGCTTATTTAGATATAACCCATAAAAAGCTTGTTGACCAACAAACTGTTATATTATTAGAAAAGAATCCAACCACCCTTCTTATTGCAATGGACAGTATCACTCTCTGAGATCAAAAGCACCAATCTGAAACGCATTCTCTAAGACTGCTACTTCACTCAATACATATTATAGGGGGAAAAAAAGTAGTAACAACTATATAATGAAAAGACTAGAATTATATAACAGAAAGTTAATTACTTATCTGTAACTCTCTACCTCAGCAGCTGAGTTAGCAGCTAATAATATTGCTAATAAAGGGATTAAGCCATTATTTTATGCCAACAAATATTTGAAGATCAATTTTAGATTAATATGTTAACAAGAACAGACTAAAATGATTCAAACTTTAGTTAGAATACTCATAGCATGACTTACCTTTATGTAGCAATATTAGCTTTAATAATTTCACACAGAATGAATATAAAGAAATGATTCAATTTAATTAATTCAGAATTTTCATTCTGAATTCCATTCCAATTAACTAAATTTCCAGTCTGACCATTCCAATTAACTAAAATCTATAACCATTTGGCTATTATTCATTTGTGCATAGAATTACTGAAGTGTTGCCTTTAATAAATACAATCTCATAGTAATAAGTCTCATCAATCAGGAGGCAAACAGTGCCTATATATGCAAACCAAGCCTTGTTGACTACTAAGTGCTCTGTGTGCATTATTTACTTTGATGCCCTTTATTTAAGGATTCCCTGCATATTGGGATTGTGCTATAATAATGAACTAGCTCAGCAACTCCCATGGCTCACAGAATTACTAAATGTCTTCTCCTGAATAATTTGGCAGCAAAAAATAAGCTGAGTGGGTTATATCAATGCTAACATTTTTTCATTAATTCCCTACTATCCCTAGGCATTAGGCATTTTAAGGTAATGCAAAGCACTACAAGAAAAACAGTAAGCCCTTCTCCAAATTACACTAAGATGCTAAATAGCCTATTATAAAACTTGCTGGTGTACGTTAAGAATTTCCAATGAATGTTTTATCTAAAATGTTGTTTTCATTCTAACAGATTAGACAAGTTTTTCCTATTCAAACTCATATTTAAAATATTATGAAAACCCTATTTTTCTATGAAAATAATATGGCTCTGGAAATACGTCTTTCTGTTCAATTAAAAATATAATTAGAGTATTTACATGGAAGTAGAGACAAAGGTAGTGTAACCTTCCATTTCCCATGAAATTGCTAATAGAAACCCACTTTTTTCTACAATTATACTTATTCCCCAAAACTCCTAAGAAGTTATTTTACCATAAGGGAATATTTCCAAATATAATTAACTTTGGTAATTTGACTAAAGGAAAACAAGGATTGGCATGAGTGGCGTTTCATTATCTAATTACATTTTAGAAGCCTCTCAGATCACCCAGTAAAAAAGAATCTCACAAAGCCATCTCAATATCACATATTCAATAAGTAATAACTTATATATAATGAAAGAACACTATAGATATTTATATCTCTCCTGTCGTGCAACCTAGGATTAAGTGGGCTGGAAAAACACCCCACAGGAATAGGGGTGTGTATACAATTCTATACAGGTAAATGTATAGAATTTTGCCATTAATACTTCTGCCCAATGGTTAATTTTTTTAAAGTTCTTCTCTTTATACCTACTATGCATCTTTCTAAAATGCATTTCTCTCTTTAGTTTTCTCTATTATTAATGGGGCTAATAAAAATATACATTCATTTAGTTTTTAATTATTGAGTCCATGACTGCTACAAAGAGATCCATGTTTACAATGTTATTTTGCCAACTGTAAAAATCTGTGACATCTATTTAAACACAATGTCCAATCACTTGATTTTGTCTTTTATTGTACTTAAATTTTTTCAATTCTACACCTTAATATTTACTATTATCATTCTTAATGATATAGTAAAATATAATGATTTTAAGAGTCATATTTTTAAAACACACAAAAATAGATGAAAATATTTTCTCTGCTTAAATAGGTATCAGGATTGATTTATTTGAACATTTAGGCAAATTACAAGACCAGGTACCCCTCCCTCTAAAGTTCTCAAGCTAACAAAACATTAAAAACTGAAACAAAATAAAACAAAGTCAAAATATACAGAAGAGAATTCTGTCTTTTAAAAAAGGGAATTCATACTATGATAAACAATCGTTCTCAACCTGAGATTTATAGCAAAAGATATTGACTTAAAAGACAGCAGTACAGGGCAGCGCCTGTGGCTCAAGGAGTAGGGTATCAACCCCATATACTGGAGGTGGCGGGTTCAAACCTGGCCCCAGCCCAAAACTGCAAAAAAAAAAAAAAAAAGATAGTGGTACAAAGAACAAAACGTTTACCAGAGGGACTTGATAACTATTCTTTAATCATGTCAGCTGCCATCCTGTGGAAGGTCAGATTAGATTGGGCTCAAATGCTTAACTGCAGAGATCAAAACTGGGACCACAGAATGGAAAATAAGAAGCTAAACCTTCAATTCAACTAATTATTCAAACAACTATTTCCAATAATGACAGTTAGCTTAAAATAAAATAAGGTATCCTTTACTAATGTCACTATTTCTAGAAATTATAAGTAGAAGACTGATGCTGGCCTATCAAAAACAACATGACATGAATTTCCATAATGAAAGCGTGAACTCTGGCTCTGAGTTTCATTTTATATCTTAATATTCTCTGAAAAATGTGAAGTTCTATAGCACATTTAGTGTTCACCCTGAGTCCACTGCCAATATTCCTAGCTAGGATATTTTTTTATTTTGTACTATTATATCAAACCATGTATTAAATTAATTCAGACAACACAAACAGGCACATAAAATTTTATTTTATCATTCTTCAGATGACAGTGACTAATAAAGAGTAAATATTTCTTTTATAAAAGCTTATAAACAATATTTGCTGTACGATACAGTCATCTGATCAACAAACATCTCATTAGTAAATAATGACATATAATCACATATATATTTAACATCCTTAAGTTAAATGTTGAGTTGTGTGACTAGTATTCAATTAATTTTTTTTTAAATCAATAAAGGAACAACAAAAAGGATTCAGTAACTATGTTAGGCAGCATAAGCAAATAATTTCATTAGCCACAGAGAACTTTATTATTAAAAAGCATTAAAGGTTAACTGCTAACTAAAAAACAAACAAGTACATAGAGTTGTCCCTTGTCATCCATGGGGTCGTATCCATGTTGGTTCCAAGACCCCCTTCAAATATTAAACTCCACAGATATTTAAGTCCCTTTTATAAAATGATGTAGTATTTGCATATAAATACGCATATCCTTCTCTATAATTTAAACCATCCCCACCTTGTTTGTTAGTACCTAAGACAAAGTAAATGTGAAGTCAATAGTTGTTACACTCTTGTTCAGGGAATAATGACAAGAAAACAAAGTCTGTATGTGTTCAGTACAGTAGAAAACTTTGTTTTTCCCAATATTTTCAATTGTAATTAGTTAAATCCATGATACAGAACCTACAGATATGAAGAGGCAACTGTATTGGACAGTATCTATAAAGATAACACCATCAAACAAAACTTAAGAGACAAGCATACCAGAAACTATAAAAATTGACTAAAAAAAAATGTTCTGGGTTTGCTCTCTTGTACCACTAAGTGGATCTGACTAAATGGGTCAATGGTAATGTGAGCACTTAACTTCATAATGCTATTTCATGAAAAGAGAAAAAAACTCAAAGTCTTTAGTTTGTGAATACTGTATGCATTCAAAAAAATATTTTAATTTTGGTTAAGTGCATATAAAATCTCACCTAATGTGAATACTAAGCTTCCATTCAACTTGAAGACTCTGTAAATGTTATTCTATTTTGTCCTCCTGAACCTTGGGCTCAACTAACACAAAATAGATGATGTACTGCATCTTAAATAGCTTTTGATTTAATTCTATGACCTACTTAAAAGAAATTAACCATAACCAATCAAGGGTTTCTTCAAAACCTAGGAGGAAGCCACACTTTGCTTTCCCTTTTCTTTTTATCTGTATACTTCCTCTTCAAAAATCCTTCTTCACCTGACCCATCACTTACTAAAGACTCATTCTTCCCCTATGGACTGAACCATCAAGGCCTAATTAGGCCACCTACACATAGATAAGGCCCAAACCCCACTTCTGCACCTACTACTTCAAAAGAATAGTACATGTATGTGTCTTAACGTTTATACACACTAAGTTTTTATGAAAGATTTTTATTAAACAGTTCCACTGCTGAAAAGGTTGAAGAGCCATTACTCCAATCTATATTCTACACTGAACAATGATTCCCAAATGGCCTCAGAGGACCCCAAAAGATCCAATCCAGAGTCAAACAACGATTCTGGGGGTTAACATTGACCAAAAAATTATTATCACAATAAAAACTTTTCTTAAATATACTTTATTTTTTAATTTTTAAATTCTGAGCTCTAAAATTCTAAGTCTCTTTCTTTTGAGAGCAAAACTATTTTTGACTTTGTTAATCATTTAAAAGTAAACATTTGAAGTTATATTTAATTTAGTTTCATATTTTCTCCTTCACAGAGAGCCCATTATTGAAAATAACAGGGCAAACAAAATTTGAAGAACCACTAATAGACTTTTTATCAAAAGGAAATTTTTTGAAAATTTTAAAAAAGGAAATGAAAATTTGAATCATATGTACTAACAAAATTTAAACCAGAGATTATATAGGCAGTTTTTGGAGAGAGGAACTTGATTCAAAAGATAAACAAGGAATTATGAAGGAATAGATTGTGGGCAGTAAATCCAAAGGTATACACATATAGTACCTCACTTCTCCCATCCCCATGAAACATTTTGGCATTTTAGGAAAATACAGTTCTTAAAATATTTTTGCTGTAACTTTTTACCTGATTTTCCTAGTCCCCAAAGTAACATACTGAGATTATCAAAGTTATGCCCATGTGTATAAGCACAAAAGTTTGCCCCTTAGACTTAAAATAAGGCTTCTGGACACCTGCTGGACACAAGGAAACACACCCTGGAAACCAATACTGCAGACATTAATTCTGATTGGGAGGGACTGGTATTCATATCTTTAAAATGGTCAGGAATTTTTGGCTATTGTTCAACAGAAACTGAGGGTAAAACGTAAAACTGTTCTGTAGTTAGAACCTAGCAAATGGGTAGTATTCACGTAAGTGAAAATTATGTATGTCCCTACCGAGCTATGTAGCCGAAGCATACAGAAGCTAAAAAAGGTAAAATGTTTGTCAGGCCATATAAAAACAATACAGTAGAAAAACAGCACAGAGTAAAACTTGGCAATCTCTTACAAGCTTTTAAATGTACCATTCCATATTATCTCCAACAATCCATCACAGCAAATGACTGAGTACATCTTACTCTTCAGATCACTTTTAGGAACGTGAACTCCAAAAATAGTTTTTGCATTAAACTATTCAGATGCAGTCTAATGCCAAATGCCATTTATTTCAAGTACTAACCTTTTATTCTAAATTGGAAGTGAGTATAATTTGGAAATGTTCATGGACTTTAGATTAAAAACCAAAAACTAAGAAATATGCTTTATATACCATTGCCAAGAAACACTAGAAACAGGCATTTAATTGTTGTCTCCCCTGATCCTCAAATTTTAAAATTAATTTACATTTGTATAGGCTAACACAACCTTAATAAATAATGACCTGTACATTCGATAAATAGCAAATGTAAATGTTAAGGAAATAATTACCCTCATTTTTCTAAACATTGAATGTGAACGTTAAGTACGTAAAGGTAAGTGTACTAATTGTTTGTTTTATTAAGAACTGTTATATTGTTGGGGTTTTCATTTAGTTTTTTATTTTTAAGGAGTCAAGATTTGTTAACAGTTGGTTGACACATAACACAGAAACCTTGTTAACTGTCAAACACAGAAACATAAAAATTAAAGGTTTTACAGACAACCAACAAGTAAAGCTGGCATCTATTTTCACCTTAATGGCATGGAGTATCATTGTAATTTACAAAGAAGCATTTTAGACACATTTTATTGTCAGAAACTTTATTATTGGAAGTAGAAATAATGTGAAAGTGAAGCGTTGTATTGAAGGCATGAAATTCCAAAGTCACCTCTTACAGAAGATGCAAAAAGTATCATAGGGGTAAAGAAAGGGGATATCACTGTATACTAGAAAAGGAGAGAAAATTCAACTTTTGGAGAATGTTGGTCTTCATTAGGCCTAAAACAGATATAAAATTGACAAAAGGAAGTTGGGGGAAAACATAATTTGAAAAGAACAATGTTATACTCTGTCTGGGGCATGATGAATGTCAGAAATGTAGGAGCCCATGTGGTGAGGTTAGAGTGCTGATACTGTTTTACAAAGGCTACAAAAAGAGCTGAAATGAAGATGTGAAACTAGATTAGAAAAGCAAAAAGAGGCAAAATAGTACACTTAGTGAATTTCATTGAAAAGTTTAACAGAAGATGCTTTAAACATGGCCAAAGTAAAGGCAAATTCTGATGGAAAGGGCATATTAAATGTGTATGTGTGTGTATATAGAAAAAGAAACCTAAGAAAATTCAAGATCTTGAAACAATAAAATCCATCTTATTAAAAACCACAAATTAAAAATTCTCACTAAGAGAAGGGGAGTGATTTGTGTGCTTTCGTGGTAAAAAGAACTGTGAATGATAAGACAAATAGACATTATGCCACTTGAGACCACAACAACAATTTGTTCGCTGTGTTTTGCTTTATTTACTGTCTAGAAACTTTCCAGCACAATGGACTTACTGACTTAGACAAGCATATTTGAGAAGGTACTTTAAAAATAATTCTCAGCAATATCTCTATAGAAAATCCACTGACCTGTAAAAAAACATGCTCCTGTGCTCTATAGATTCCTGTGGATGCCGAATGCATTTGGTCATGCATAAACTGTGCTGGTTGACCCTGAGGACATTTTAATACTTAGTTCCCTAAGCATTTAAAAGTTGGTTATATATACAATCAAGGAAATACCAGAAACTTTTAGAAAAATAAAAACAAAAATGATTTAAAGAACACAAAGATACCCTTGACCTCTAATTACTTCCCACCCCCTGTGGCAATCTGGTCCAACAAATGAAAAATCAGTAAGGATTACACATTGCTTCATTCAGATAATGGTCAATTATGAATCAAAGTGTATCACAGTAGTCTCCTCTTATCTTTGGTGTTGCTATCTGCAGTTTCAATTACTCATGGTCAAACAGTCTGAAAATGAAGTTAATTAAATGAAAATTAAATTTTAAAAATTCTAGAAATAAACAATTTAAAACTTTTAAACTACACACCATTCTGAGTAGCATGATGAAATCTCACACTGTCCCATCCGGGATGTCAATCATCCCTTTGTCCAGCATAACTACCCACAGTTATGAGACTGACTGACAGAGTATATACAGGGCACGGTACTATCTGTAGTTTCAGGTGTCCACTAGGGATCTTAGAATGAACTGTACTTCTCTTTCGTCCCTATCTGTTTACAAGTTATCATGCAAAAAGTGGTGACTTTAAAGCTTAAATGTTTTTAAAGCATTCTAGTATGTCTCATACAATATGTTTTACTAATTTCTGTGAAAAAGTTAATCTGAGTAATTTAACTTAACCATTTAAGAAGCCAGACACCATTGTCAACATCTCATCTTAATCACCACCTTTCCGGGGAGACTTTTTCTGAACACTGACTGTAACAGCTCCCCAGTCACTCTTTATCATTCTAACCTCTGTTTCCTTCACAGCACTTACTAATCTAGGAAATTATTCTTATGTACTTACTTTTTGCTATCCTTAAATAGAATTACGCTCCAACGAAATAGGAAGGACTTGTCTATACTATTTAGTATTGTATCTCCAGAATTCATCTAGCACAATTATTGACATAGTGTGACTGCTCCAGCAGACATTAAAGAAATACATTAAATCAATATAAAAGATCATAACACTAAGATTTCTAAATAAACTAGTATAAATCTCCTCTCCAAAAAGACCTTTACATTTCATTTTCTCTCTTTAGATAAATCTACTATTTCTAATAACTCAATCCCAAGTGCCAAATCTCACCCCCCATTACTCTTCATGTCACCTCCATGCTGCTCAGGAACTGCTATGTAGTATGAGAAATAAAATATAGGCTCGGCGCCTGTGGCTCAATCGGCTAAGGCACTAGCCATGTACACCTAAGGTAGCGGGTTCGAATCCCCAGCCCGGGCCCGCCAAACAACAATGATGGCTACAACCAAAAAAAAATGGCCAGGCGTTGTGGCGGGCGCCTGTAGTCCCAGCTACTTGGGAGGCGGAGGCAGGAAACTCACTTGAGCCCAGGAGTTGGAGGTTGCTATGAGCTGTGATGCCACGGAACTCTACCCAGGGGGATAGCTTGAGGCTCCGTCTCAAAAAAAAAAAAGAAATAAAATATAAACAGGTATTTTTAAGTGCTTTCAAATATCATACCCAGAAAAATGATTCCAGATCAGATCCTGGTAAACAGATTAATATCAGAGCTCTCCAACATCAAGGTAATTATACATGTAATTAGAGTAGCTATTTTTACATAGTTATGTTAATATGTAGGGTAAATGGATTATATTAGATTTAAATGTTCAAACGTGAATACATTTGAAAACAAATAAGTCAATTATAAAATCACCTGAGCTTTTGGTTTTAATTTCCCAATTGAAAAACGAGAAATCTAACAGTAAAACAACCCTACAGGTTTGGACTCTTTGAACTCAAAGGGCATTAAAATAGCAGGGTTTGGAAAGGAAGAAAAACTTCCAGTAACTTTTTTTATCAAGTTGAAACTATTTTTGACACATATGATGTTGGTTTTTAAGGAAGCATTAGGAACTTTATTCTGCAGCAATATAGTTTGTGCAAAAAAAAATAGTTTTGTCAGAAGAAATGATTAGAAATTTCAAATTTTCACATTTAACATCAGTGGATACTTGCCAGTTTATACTTTGTTACTTGAAAATATTTGGTCAAAGTGATACTTATTAGTGGTAAGCAATTACTGTGCATTTTTTAACTTACTAAATTCTTTCAAACAGTACAGCTTGTAAGAGCCTACAACAGCTTTACTTCTCCCAGTATTAGGCTTAACCATTCAGATCCCACTACAAAGTCTCTCACTATCAAAGATTAAATTATACTTTACGCTTTCCTGAAATCAACACTATTGTTAATTTTTTTTTAAAGAAACTGAATCCTCAGAAAAGAGGAAGCAATACCTTTTTGCTATTACACAAATTTTAATTTCTCATTATAACTCTCAAAACTATTTTTATAATCTAGAACAGTGGTTCTCAACCTTCCTAATGCCGCGGCCCTTTAATACAGTTCCTGTGGGTCACAACCCCACAGGGTTGAGAACCGCTGATCTAGAATATACCAAGAGTCAACTCAGAACTGCTGTAACATGGGACCTAGTAAACTATAACAAAACAAAGTAATTTTGTTGCCCATAATGAAGAGAAAAACCTCATCTAATTTCTCCACATATTGCATGCACACTCACAGACACACACACACCCCACTGAAAAACAAATGTGTAAAACTGCATCATCTGTGGAACTTTACTGTGTATCTACACAGACATCAGTTTACCAAATTGCATTAAGAGGAAATGCAATCATATTAAATAGATTATATTATTATGAAACGACTGTATCAAGCTTTCCCTCTTGATATAATTTGGCAAATGTGAATTTATGTAAATATGCAATGATCCTTAATAGGGAATATAATACACACAGAAATGGGAATAAGCTGCTTCCTTAACATAATTCTTAGAATGGTACATTTGTAAATTGTTAAGTAACTGAAGGAAACTATAATATTCTTCTCTAAAATACTGACGACAGGAGCACACTCTGTTTCTTCTCTTTCCCACCTAAGAGTAGGACCCTTTACTATACTTACCAATTTAGAAACAGCTCAGAGACAACTACACCATAAATTATCTTCCCCCATTTGTCCACCTTTTAAAAAGGGGAAAGATACTCTCTTCTTTGTCTTGTCATTAGATGAGATCTATGGCACCTTGTCAAAGAACTATTTAAGCAAGGTCCCTAAGTTACTGCCTTGAGAGAAAAATACTTTTGAATTGAAGCCACTCCACATGATAGGTACACCATGTGTTAATTAACTATTTTTCTTTTGTTAATTTGACTTTTGTTTTCAAGAAAATGTCTCAACTAGGAACCTAAAAAGGGAAAGAAAAGAATTATGTTTCTCCCCTATCAACACAATACTTCGTATTTTTTTTTAAGTACTGTTAAGATACCAGACATGATCTACATAGAGTCTAGATGGGTTGCAAAAAAACACATTATTCATAAGAATAAACTTATAATCCCCTAAGAAGGCAGTATCTAGTCAATTTTTAAATTATCTAGAAATGACAATAAAACCTTAAAGCAGCATGTTCCAACATGTATGTAATTGAAGTTAAAAAAAAATACTATTTCTATGTTTTTGTAAAGGGAAACAATTTTGATCTAAGCACTACAGAAGCATTTGTAACATACATGGGTCACCCCAACCCCATCCTTTCATCAGTTTTTAGATTTCTAAGTATGGTTGCATAAATGACAAATAATAACTTTCATCACAGAGGATTAAAATGCTTTTGAAATGAAAGCCAGTTGATGGAGTTCAGGACACAATACCCCAAAATATGGCATCTGGCATACTGAATACTTTAAACCTACAGAATTTGAGAAACAGCACAGACCAGGAAAGACTTTCGACCTTCCCCTCACACAGGTATTAGACCCTTACATGAGAAGAGGAAAGGAACATCCTTTTCACAGTGACATCAAGAGGAATCTGAACAAATACACCTAGCTAAGTTTCTCCAGTATATTATCCAAGGTGTCCCCTAAAGTCGCCACACATAGGGAAAATAGGAAATTGTAGCTAAATGTACCTTTGTTTACAAAATATTCATAACGGAATTTTATAAAATATTTACAAGATATTGTCTACATGTTAGCCCTCTTTGTAAAATACTGTAATGAATATTTTGTAAACAAAGGTACATTTAGCTATAATTTCCCATTTCCCTATGTATAGTGACTTTGGGGGCGACTTTTGGGACACCTTGTACTTACCTCATAGTTTTTATCTTATTACATTGTTCTAAAACTTTCCATTTCATCAAATGCAGCACAAAAACAGCTTCAGAAGCTTTGGGTCTTCATTTCCTTTTGACATCTCTCCTGTCACATAAAACTTTCATTAAATAAATTTGTATACTTTTCTCTTACTAATCTCTCTTTTAAACAGCCCCTAGAAAATGAACCTCAGATACATAAAAAGATCTATTTCCTCGCCCACACAACACGATTTAGGAGCAGCAAGTTAAGGTATTACAAAATTCCAAGTAACCTGGACTTTCAGAGTATGAGTTAGTCAAGAGAGGAAAGTTTTCCAGACAATTAAAACCTAATCTCTTTAAGGCTCAAAGTATACTTGATTGTTTTGATTAGAAAGTATCTTTCTTAGAAAATGTTATACATACTATTTCCTCTTCTATTGATACTTTAATGTATCAAAAGGCAAAGGTATGCTAAATATTTTGACATTTTCTTTAGTCCAAACAACTCTATGAGACAAGTCTTATCATCTCCATTGTGCAGAAGAGAAAAAAACAGCCTTGGAAAAGCTGTTTCTTGCCAAAGGAAATAGCATATTTAAGTTTTGTGGGTTTTTTTGGAGACAGTCTCACTATGTGACCCTCAATAGAGTGCTACAGCGTCATAGCTCATAGGAACCTCAAACTCTTGGGCTTAAGCAATTCTCTTGCCTCAGCCTCCCAAGTAGCTGGGACTACAGGCACCCACCACAACACCTGGCTATTTTTTTTGCTGCAGCTGTCACTGTTGTTTAGCCAGCCTGGGTCAGGTTCGAACCCACCAGCCTCGGTGTATATGGCCAGTGCCCTAACCACTGAGCTATGGGCACCGAGCCCACACTTAACATTTTAACTTATAGATTTGACTCAAATTTGAGCTTTTTTTTTTCACAATTTTAAAATTTTAATGAGAAATAAAAATATAAATAGAAGTCCATTTTCTCTAATGTATAAAAAAGTGTAAGTAGAACCAAAAGTAAATAAACATTATCACATTTGCTTACACCACTATATAGTTCTTCATTGTTAAGTTTAACCTAAAGCTAGCTCCTTTTATATTTTAAGTTTGGCCTAAAAATTACTCTATATATATAGTAAAACTGGCTCCTTACATATTTTAAGTTCAGTCTAAAAGTTACTCTCTATATAAACTAAACTATTACCTAACTGGATAAGTAAAGAGGCTATAATCTACTCTTATACCAATCACAGAATTAAAGTCAATCACAAGTACCCAAACTGTTCAGTGTTCAAACAGCTTTACCCAATCCAGTAGTTTCTGTATCTCATTTGTTTTCTGTATTCTCTTTCCTTTTTCTATCAAAAAATATTATCTAGTCATAATGGCAACTGGGAAGTTGCTCTGAACCTATTTTTTGTTGCGGGGCTGCCCGCAAATTACTCTCAATTAAATGGTCAGATTTAATATTTAAAGTTTTCCTTTTAACAACATAACATAGTAAGTTGTTCACTACAAATAAAAACAACCCATACTATTAACATGAATGTTACCTACCATGTACAGATACAGGGCTTCACCAGTAAAGCAAGGCCCACTATCTGCTGACAGACTACAGCTTGAGAGGAGGGGAGCATAGAGGTTACCTTATACTCTAATACTTCTTAGTGCAGAGAGATAAAATTAAACTGCAAGTGTCTTTCAGATAATGGATCCAGGCCTTTGTGAATCCACGACCCCAAGAAAATTGTGATCAATCTATCTGTAACTAGAGGAAAAAACAAAACAAAATAGAATGTAACTTGTATCTGGGGAGTTTGGGAAGATTGGGATGAAGAGAAAGAGGGGAAACAAATAGGAGATAAAACAGAATAAAAGGAGTAGCATAATAAATAACTTTTTTAAAAGGAGGCTTTTTTGAGGGCTTAAAAAGATAACAGGAGGAGGACTCAGCACCCACAGCACAGTGTTTAACCACGTCAGCCACATACATCAAGGCTGACGGGTTTGAACCCGGCCCTGGCCAGCTAAAACATCAATGACAACTACAACCAAAAAATAGCCAGGCGTTGTGGCAGACACCTGTAGTCCCAGCTACTTGGGAGGCTGAGGAAAAGATAATCACTTAAGCCCAAGAGTTTGAGGTTGCTATAAGCGGTGATGCCATCCGCACTCTACAGAGGGCGACATAGTGAGACTCTGTCTCAAAAAGAAAAAAGAGAAGCCTTTGCAGTGAGGAAATAAAGATATCACAGGTTAATGCAAAAAAGGTTCTATGTAGGAAAAATGTACCAGGAAAGAGTACAGTCTGCATGCTCATTGAGACCTGTTAGTATTTGTGTTACGGCCTTTAGAGATGTTGCATTGGAGTAGACCGGGAATTTTTTCTTTCCAAAGGGGTAGGTAAGGCAGGAAAAAGTCCTGAACAATAGTCATAACGGCTGTCTCCTAACAATGCTGCTGTCACCCTCACCACCTTTGCTTCTAATCTCAGTCATCAGAATATTTACAAAAGAATATTGTTTTTAATCTTACGTTCCATTTTCTTGGTGTGACTGAAGGAGGGCATATGATGTTCCCACAGATCTTCTTCCCTAATACAAGTTGAACCTAGGTGAGGGAGACAAGCAACCCTTATTCACATCAGTTTGAGAAGTGAATCTCTCATCCTAGAAATGTGAATTATAAAAAATAAATAAATGGTGACCCAGTGGCCACAGACTCAAAAGGTAAATAGGGAAGTGGTAGAGGATAGCAGAAGTGGGAGGAATAATGCTATAAATTTGAAGAAAGTGATCTGTGTGTTTGGCTAAGTGATCATGTGATTTCTCACATGTTAGGCAAATGGACTACTAGTTACTATCCTATAGCTATGTGTATATTCTTGAATGCAATCTTAAGACTCAGTAGAAGAATACTGTGAGGAACAGGAAAATATTTCAGGGAAAAAGAAAGCTATTCAAGGTCTCAAAAAAGAGGAGCAAAGAATATATACAAATTCAAACAGCTATGCTTAGGTGTTAAGTTTTAGTAACACCTAAAACATCTCTAGTGGCTATCTGGGAAAATCAAAGAGAACTAGGTTATATGAGCGACTTCAAGCAGTATGAAGTAGCACTATGCCCTCTGAATACTTATTGCATGAATAATGCCTGAGACCTACTGTGACCCCTCACAAGAGCCTTTCCAGGTACTCAGTACAATCAAACTGTGGTCCAAGCTTCCCTAACAATTTATCCACCATCAATCAAATCTACAAAGAAAACATTCTTTAGGTTAATATTATCTAGCCCTGAAAAGAGTAATGAGAACAAGGGGAAGAAGAGTTGGTGTTCCTTACTTTTCTGACTAGTATAAGGAAATAAACTGTTGTTGGTATTGAATTCTTAATTATTTGGCGCACGTGATAAAGCTGATCCCTAATATTAATTCTTTTGGCTTATACAAATCAACATCACTTACAGAGCAAGCAACATTTAGGAAAGCTGAAAGGATTAAACAGAGTGTTCTGAGGTCAAGCAGAGTGTTCCTTCTTCTAGAGAATACATAATGGGCAAAGACCTGAGAGAATTTCAATAAGGACTAAGGAGAGAGAAACCAATTAGGATTTCTTGTTACCAACTCAAGTAATTACCCATGATAATAGAGAACAATACAACTAAAAACTTGAAATACATATATAAACAAACCTTCTAATCTTGACCATTACATTCTCATGTAGCATCATAAGCCTTCCATTAGAGCCACAAAGAAGTTGCAAGATGGAGTGATTTTAAGTTTTATTTTACTGCTATAGCCTCTGAAATATTAAGTACATAACAGGAATGAGTAACTGGCTTTCGTATTTTTTTAAATCTGTAATTTGGACAAGCAGTTTTTGAATAACAATATATTGATATATTGGACAAGCAGTATTTGAATAACAATATACTACTATAAAATAAGTTAATATTGTTTATTTTTACTCCAGGGTAAGCATAAATAAATTTTATCTATATTTAATAATGGTCCTTTTTTTTTTTTATTAAATCATAACGGTGTAAATTAATGCAATCATGGAGTACAATGTGCTGGTTTTGCATACAATTTGAAATGCTTTCATCAAACTGATTAACAAAGCCTTCATGGCATTTTCTTAGTTATTGTGTTAAGACATTTATATTGTACACTTAGTAAATTTCACATGTACCCTTTAATAATGGTCCTTTTGCAAGATCAAAAATAAAGATAGTTTTGGGAATTTATGGTCAATTTCTATACCATATTTTTGGACAACTTTTACCAATAAAAACTTCCTAGTCAACCACATATGAACAGGAGAATTTCTAAATACTAGTGAACAAATGAGTACAAAGATTGAGAAGGGACCCCATTCCATTAAATTGAAAGATTCACATGTACATGGCCTAAGAGTACAATAAATGTAATAAAAATAAAACTTGAAGTATTTCCTCTAGCAAGAAGAATATTCTGGTAAACTATTCATATTTCACATTAATAATGACTTAATCTACAGATTAAAGATTATTAAAACCATATGCAATGGAGGTCTTTGATTTAAAATCAAAGACTCTCAAGAGATTAAAAAGAACATATAATGGGTCACCTAGTCTTACCAATTCTTGAAAAACAAGGTACTTTCAGAAATGTATACTCATTTCTTCAACAAATTTTTATTTCATATGTGTCAACACTATTCTAGGCATTAGAAATACAAAAACAACAACAAATTGCTCTAATGGAATGAAAAAGATGATCTTTTTTTAAATTCAAATGAGCAAATTACACAGTACAGATGCTACTCAACTTACAATGAGGTTGCATCTCTATGACCCATTGTAAATTAAAAATAACAAATTGAAAGTACATTTTTTTCAACTTATGATGGGTTTATCTAGATGTAGCCCCATCATAAGTTAAGGAACATACTGACTATATACTGCTTTTGCACGGCTGTACAGTTTAAAAATTGTAAGTTGGACAATCTTTGTGTTAAAAGGTGATAAATACTAAAAACAAAAAGCTAAGAAGACCGGGTATACTCAGATGGGTCAAAATTGCAATTTTAAACCAGACAGGCAGTAAAGGTGTCACTGTATGGCGTTATTTAACTGAAGGGTTGAAGGTATGGAAGTAACTATCCAGCCAAGTGAAGAAATGGCTGCAGATGGACAGACAGCAAAACAAATGCCCTTTGAAGGAACATGCCTCACATGGTCTAGAACAGGGGGTCCTCAAACTTTTTAAACAGGGGGCCAGTTCACTGTCCCTCAGACCGTTGGAGGGCCAGACTGCGGACCCCGAGACAAGTTGGCTGCTAAGCAGGACAGGCAGTGGCAGCAAAAACACCTGGCAGGCTGGATAAATGTCCTAGGCAGGCTGCATGTGGCCTGCGGGCCGTAGTTTGAGGACACCTGGTAGAAACAGCAAGAAGACTATGTTCCTGGACCAAAGCGAATAGGAACAAGGTAATAGACGGTAAGGTCAGAAAGGTAATAGAAGAGTCAGTGTATGACAAGTGAACCATAGTTTAAGATTCAGGGTCATGGTAGACGCAAAATAATCGGAACCCAGATCTCAAAATAATGTGCAAGCTGAGGTAGCAGCCACCAGATTCTGTGGCTTTCAGATCAAAGCATAATTATCAGCTTTTCAGCTAAATTCTGTAGTGTGGTTTTGAGAGCTCTTCTTAGCAGCTCAATCTGCTCCTTTAGCCCTCCTAACAATTCCCTATATTATAAAATCTTTAAAAGATCCTTCTATGCTAAAACTAGCTACAGTAAGTAGATTCTTTTGTCTGCAACTAAGAGCCATGGGCAATATAAACCTAATTATAGAGGAAAACCTGTGGTCTTCTGAAATTAGGTGGAAAAAAGCGGTCTTGGGCAGAACAGAGAGTATCTATCCAGGCCTAGGGTGAGTGACAAAAAGCAAAGGTCATGGGAGTTAGGTGGTATATTTTCCTTCTATGACTATCATAACAAACTATCATACCTTTAGCAGCTTAAAACAACACCTATTATTTTACAGTTCTGCAGATAAGACAACTAAAGTGGTCTCACTAGGCAAAACTCAAAGTGTCAGTAGGGCTGTGTTTCCAGAATCTCTAGGGGACAATCCACTTTCTTGCCTTTTTCAGCTTCTGGGTTGCCCTCATTCCTTGGCTCATGCCCCCTCTCCACCTTCAAAGGTAGCAAATCACCATAGTCTTTGTCACATTGCACTTTGGCGTCCCTCTTCCACAGTTTAAGGACCCTAAGTGATTAACACTAGGCTCTCCTAGATAATCCAAAATAATCTTCCTCTTTTAAAGGTAACTGATTAACAATCTTATTCTTAACCTGCTATTTTTGTTTGTCATGTATTATAATATATTCACAAATTCTAGGGATCAAGATATAGACAATAGGGGTGGTGAGGATTATTCTGCTGCCATCATTGAGAGAATCAGAAGACTGGCTAGGTAGCAAGATGCTTACAACAATTGTGTAGCAATAAGATACCAACCTGCTAGACCTAATGACAAAGTGTAGTTAGGGTAACCAAAACAAGCACGAGTCAGAAAAGGCTTTTTGTGTTGTGAATTTATGTAAATACTTTTATAAAGTTCTTTAAAAGTAAAACTCACTAAGCGATATAAATCTTAAATCACCACTTAATAAAATCGCTTTTAATAAATGCAAAAGGAGAGCAAAACAATATTTAGCAAATACATTTGAGGAAATAATCCTTGACTGTCAGAAACCAGGGCTGTTCTGGACAATCTGAGAGGAGGATATATTTTTTCAAGAAATTTAACTCACATGAAGCTACTTAAACCTCATATAAAAAAAAAACTAGGATTAAGCTGAGGATGTCCTAATTCTTTCATTTTTCTTCACTTTATCGAATCCTTAGACATTCAAAGCCTGACTAGTCACCTTATTCCCATTTTCTCCAATTTCAGTTGGGGGGGGGGGGGGAACTGGAGAAAAAGCTTCCTCCCAAGGAATGTTCAGGTGACAAACTGAATTCAAAGCTAGTCATCTTGTACACTGGGCAGGGTGTGCCATCATGCAGTCAGCAATCATAAATGAGACTTCAGGATTCTGTGAAAATATTAATTTCTAGGCCACTTAGAAATTATCTTCTCTCTTGTAACTGTTTTTATTAACCCCAAATTTATATATTAATTGTGACTTTGGAAAAATCAGATGACATTGCTGGGCCTCAGTTTTCTTATCTATAACATCTCCTTTTACAGGATTAGAAATACTCCATGCTAATGACTCATACAATGTCTGGTAAATATCAGGCATCTAATAAACTGTTTTTACTCTGGGAAACTGTACTTTTTAAAGAGGATTTTCTGTACTGGTCAGAAAAAACTGAGGAAAAGGATCACAGAAAGGTTCTCCAGCAGTTGTGGTCTACAGCAGTCAGAATTCCATAGTCCAGGATGAAAGGGAGAAGGTTAACTGGATATCTCTCTTCCTTTCTTCCCTTTGAAAGCATTTGAAGTTCAATCCTGTCACAACCTCAGTCTCTGCTGTAAAGACTCTGTACCCTCTTCCAGAGTTCCTTCTGGAAGGAAGCATTTGTTCTATTACTTGGCAATATACTATACTATTATGCTTCAAATCAGACTGTGACATCAATTCAAAATAACAGGGTTATTTCAAAACTCAGAAACAATTTATTTGTTTCTGACGCATAAATAACATACCTTTTTTTATCCAGAAAGAACTAACTACAGTAAAATTTCCACTATTTTCCTTTTTGACATAAACAAAACTTTTGGGGCTATTTTTAAAATAAATTTTATTTTGTCTAAGATATCCTAAGATACTTTTATCTCTAGGAGGGTTGTTCTTACAAGTAAAAACAACCCTCCTAGAGATAAAAGTAACATTCTTCTTTAGTCACAATAAACTCTGAATTTACGCAGCATAAATTCAAGGTGGAAAAAATGTTCACTAATACTCAGCATTTTGGGTCACTGTTGGCAACATAATAGAAAGCAGAATTAAACATTATTCCTAAATTCCTTCCCTTGATGTTTATGCAATTATTTGCAAATTCTAATGTAATAATATACACACACTTCAGAAATGTTCAGAAATTAAGGGGGAAAAAAAGTGAATGAATTTGTTCATCATCCTAGAACCACTGTTACCATTTTTTGACATTATCAGTGTCTTCACACATTTTTTTCAAGGTTATAACTGGTATATATCATTTTGTAACATGTACTCTTTGTTTTCATTGAATATTGTACAAATTGTGAAGGCACAAGGTCAGATAAATTCCACAACAGTTATATTCTATTTCTGTGTTCCTTAATTTATTATGTGTCTTTCCAATACACTGTAAGTTCCCTCAGGGAAGGGCCATTATTTTCTCATTCATCACTATGAACTCAGTGCTTAGGGCAGTGCTTGATATGAAGTAGGTGCTCAATAGATATTTCTGAATGAATAAATGAGTACATAAACTTATTTAGCTATTCTATTGTTAGAGATAATTCTTCCTTAATGCAACAATATATTTGAGCTTTTTCGTGCCACAACTTAACCTAGTCTAGTAATTTGCCTTTTATATTGAGCAAGATTTTCCAAAGAAGAAGTAATAAATCCTGTGAAAAAAGAAACTCTTATGTGGAAGTAAAAACAAATAAATACAAAGATACTTTACATCCACTAAGATGACTATTATTTTTTAAAAAGAGAGAAAAAAAAAGAAGAGAACAAGTATTGGCAAGGACATAAATTAAATGTAACGCTTGTGCATCACTGGGTTCCAACTAATTGCAAATACAAAATTGCACAGTCCTATGGAAAACAGTATGGTGATTCCTCAAAAATTAAACATAGATTTACCATAGGACCCAGCAGTTCTTCTTCTTTAACTCAGAAGACATAAAAGGAGGGATTCGAACATACATTTGTACAATCCAGGTTCATAGGAGCATTAGTCACAAAAAGTCAAAAGGTAGAAGCAATCCAAGCATCTACCAACAGATGAGTGAATAAACAAAATCTGATATGCACAACTGGTATTATTCAGCCTTAAAAAGGAATGAAATTATAATGCATGCAATAACATAGATGAACTTTGAAGGTATTATGCTAAGTAAAAAAAGTCAAGACACAAAAAGACAAAGACAGTATCATATGATTCCACTTACATAATGTATTTAGACTAGTCAAAGTCACAGAGACAAATAGTAGAACAGTGATTACCAGGGAGAGGAAGAAATGAGAAGTTACTATTTTATGGACATAGAGTTTGAGCTCAGTATGATGAAAAATCTCTGGAAATAGTGATGACAGTTACATAACTATATGAATATACTTATATCACTGAACTGAATACTTAAAAATGATAGATTTTGCTATGTGTATTTTATCACAATAAAAAAGTAAAAGCAAATAAAAAAGATTCATAAGTTAAAAACCCTAGGAAACAGTATTTCCCAATTAAAACATTGCAACTTTTAGGCAAAGGACTGTTGAAAGGAGTGAGATACAATTCTGTTTATACAGTATTTTACCACTATCAATATACTTTGATAGTGGAAACAAATTATCCAGTCACAATGCAATTATAATGAAATATACATTCTCAATGGATATTCCGCACTTTGCCAAATTATACAAGCACAAATTTATTAAACATGTAACCATAATATCATCTGATAATTCAAATGCTAGTCTATTCAAACATAAACAGAGACTGATGGTGACTATACATGGATATACAGATAAAGGAAAAAGAATATTTCTCAAAGATTTCAAAATTGGTACTCTAGACCATGAATGAGAATAGAAAACTGCCTTTAAAAAAAAAATTCTGGCTTGATGTCTGTAGCTCAGGTGGCTAAGACACCAGCCACATACACCAGAGCTGGCAGGTTCGAATCCAGCCTTGGCCTGCCAAACAACAACAACTACAACCAAAAAATGGCCCAGCAATGTGGCGGGTGCCTGTAGTCCCAGCTACTTGGGAGGTTGAGGCAAGATAATCACTTGAGCCCAGGAGCTGGAGGAAGTTGCTGTGAGCTGTGATGCCATGGTACTCTACCCAGAGCAACAGCTTAAGGCTCTGTATAAAAAAAAAAAAAAAAAAAAAAAAAAAGCAAAAGCGGCTCAGCACCTATAGCTCAAGTGGCTAAGGCACCAACCACATACACCAGAGCTAGTAGGTTTGAATCCAGCCCAGGCCTGCCAAACAGCAGTGGCAACTACAACCAAAAAATGACTGGGTGTTGTGCAGGCTCCTGTAGTCCCAGCTACTTGGGAGTCTGAGGCAAGAGAATCATTTAAGCCCAGGAATTGGAGGTTGCTGTGAGCTGTGATGCCATGGCACTCCACCCAGGGCGACAGCTTGTGTCTCTGTCTCTCAAATAAAAAAAAAAAAAAAAAACTACTAGTATTTCCTATCTTTTAGAGTTAAAACTTCCCTAGTACACATACATTTCAATTTATTCCATCTCATGATATGGACCAATACCAATATTGATTTATTAAGTGACTAAAATATGCATGGTATATAATAGTTGATAAACACCTAAAATTCACTAAAAACTTATAAATATTTAGAGTTTTCTAAGATTTGTGTTAGCTTTTACAAGTATACAAGTCATGCATTACTTAATGATGGAGATAGGTTCTAGGAAATGTATAATTATGTAATTTCATTGTTGTGTGAACACCATCATGGTATACTTACACAAATCAAGATGGTATAGCCCATCTAGGGTGGGAAACATGGCCTTCTAGATCCTTAAGTGTGGCCTTCTTACTAAATCCAAATTTTATAGGACAAATCCTTTTATTTTTATTAACACATTTTTTGTTCATCTTTCCTACTTTATGCTTTTATTATATGCTTAATATGAATGTATTTAAAATACAAAAGAATAAAGTAAGTTTAAATGAAATAATCCTTCTAGACTGAGCAGCACAATTAGAACAGTAGTAAGCCATAAGGGCTAACCAGTGGTTATCAACCTTCCTAATGCCACGAACCTTTAATACAGTCCCTGTGGGTTACGACCCACAGGTTGAGAACTGCTGGGCTAAACTGACAGCTGCTACCCTTAAGATTTAGTTCTAACTTACCCTGCTTGACTGATGCCACTACAGAACAATGCTGGTTGGCAAGAGTTTATGTGGATGGAGTATGCCAGTCTGTTATCAGCTTTTGACAATGGTATACTATGTTTCTGTTTTAAGTAGAATTTGTAAATACTAGCACAACTCAACTGTACTTTTTAATTATCTCCTCAACAGCCCATCCTGTCAAGGAAGATCAAGAAAATGTTAAAGAAATGGATTTTTTTAAATGAAGATTGGTAACTGAAATATATAATCTTGTGAGCAGTGCCTGTGGCTCAAAGGAGTAGGGCGCAGGCCCCATATACCAGAGGTGGCGGGTTCAAACCCAGCTCTGGCCAAAAACTGAAAAAAAAAAAAAAAAAAAAAGAAAAAGAAATATTATCTTGTTTCTGCTAAATATAAGATGATTTGCTTGCGTATGATTCTGCAGTATCAATGTTAAAGAAATTCAATGCTCATAACCGTAATAAGATTTGTAAGGACCACAAAGGAGAGGCGTGAAAGGTTGTGTTGCAGAAATTCAAAGATGAAAAGCAAAAAAAAAGGGCAAAGACAATTCTTTCAACAATGAGACCTGGAAACAGTGTCACTGAAGCAACTTATAAAGTAGTTTACATAACTGGGGGAAAAGGAAACCCATTCAGTGATATAGAAATTGAGGGGAAATGGACTATTAAGGTTACAGGATGCTTAGACCCCGATAATGTTGCAAAGTACAAACAACTGCCTCTTGAAAGAACTTAGTAGCAGCATAAATTAGACTTCAACTTAACAGAACTTCATGCAATACTTTGAAAAGAAAATATATATTATTCAATTTCTTTGGATGAAGCAACTGATACTACTGACTTGTCACAGGTTTTGTACTTCATTCAGGTCATAACAGAAGATTATCTCTGAATGAAGAGTTACTTGCTTTGGCCCTCTTGAACAAGGGAGAGAGGTATTTTCAACTTTCAAGGTGAATGTCGTGAAGGTAGGCTGAATTTGGTAAATTTAATGAGTGTATACATACAGACAGTGCACCTTCCATGACAGGAAACCATGAAGAGCTTATTGCACAGATTTTAAGAAATATTAAAATCCAGATGCTCTTGTTTCTTTTCATTGCATCTTGCATCAGCAAAATCTCTGCGCTAAAGCTGCTATTTTAAGTGACATTTTGCAACAAGTATTGTTTACTATATTTATACAAATGCAACGCAGCATCATCAACTAAAGTTGAACAATGAGGTAATCAGTATGTATTTGCCACAATATTCTAAAATGTGTTGGCTATTGCAGGGACGGGTAGTAGCCAAAATTTTATCTCTACAAAAACAGATATTTAAATTTTATGAAGAACAGATTCAGCAGTGTGAATTATTGAAAGAGTTTAATAGGAATGCAGCAATTCTGTGTGATTTTATGTCAAATCAAAATGACTTGAATATATCTTTGCAAAGTAAAACTAAATGTATATATGATATGAGGCAAAAAATCCAAGAATTTTGAAAAAAAAAATTTTTTTCCCCAGTTAGCAAAGGTCACTGATGAGCAGGGGTAATATATGTGAATCCTGTGAAAAATATGCAGCTGTTATAGACATATTAAGTGGAGAATATAATGAAAAGTGCAGGACTTTGAGAATCACTTTAGCAATTCAGCTTCAGATAGTATGATATCACAAGGCACCTAAAGAACTACAGATGGAATTGATTGAGCTTTCAGCAGATGACATTTGAAAGTCATTTTTTGATGCTAAAAAAGATCCAGTTGAAATATGGAAAAATGCAAAACACCTCAACCTTCAGCAACGTGCCCAAAAATGCTTTTGTGCTTTTCCACCACTTAATCTAGCAAATCTGCATTCTCCTACCAACCCCAAATCAAGGTGCCCTTAAGGTCACAAATGACTGATACTCATCTAGACAATCAACTGAAACTGATACTCATCTTAGAGGACCAACTAAATGAAACTGTAGCTGCTGCAAATAAATATTCAAGTGCTTCCAGTGAAAAGTAGACATAACAAAGTCATTAAAATGTTCGTTAAATTTAAAATTTAGCAAATGTGTTTTTTTTAATTATTATGTACATAGTAGCAAGATTTTTACAAAATAATATACATTTTTAAGTTATACCTAACTGAAGTTTCTTGAATGCGGTCTTATCTGACTACAGCTAAATAAAGCTGACGTTTCAAGAACAAAAGGTTCCCCATCCCAGTATATCCTATTGCTCCTAGGCTACCAACTTACACAGCATGTTACTGTGCTGAATACCCTAAGCAACTGTAACACAATTGCAAGTATTAACACTTGTATCTCTAAACCTATCTAAACATGGAAAAGATAGTATGTTACACTACAACCTTACAGTGGCTGGCTACAATGCCATTTAGGAGATAGGAAATTTTAGCCCCCATAGAATCTTATGGGACCATCATCATGTTTTGTGGTTCATCACCACTACACGGTACATGACTATATTTAAACACCTCAAAATCAATGCCTTGAACCAGGGGTCCTCAAACTTTTTAAACAGGGGGCCAGTTCACTGTCCCTCAGACCACTGGAGGGCCGGACTGCGGGCCCCGGGATGAGTCAGCTGCTAAGTAGGACAGGCAGCTGTGCCAAAAACACCTGCCGGACCAGATAAATGTCCTAGACGGGTTGCATGTAGCCTGCAGGCCATAGTTTGAGGATGCCTGCCTTGAACTTTCCTTCAGATTTTTTTTTTTTATCTTTTTTGCATTAGAAAATATGTGATTCTTACTTCCAGCCCTTCACTTACTTTTTTTTTTTTTTTTTTTGCAGTTTTTGGCCAGGGCTGGGTTTGAACCTGCTCCCTCTGATACATGGGACTAGCGCCCTACTCCTTTGAGCCACAAGCGCCACCCCTTCACTTACTTTTTTAATCTCTGATTTCTCTACACTTCTACAATTATGAATCTTTGAAAAACAAGAGTATTTGTCACCTTTAGCTAATGTACTCATTTTTCTCAAGTAATTAGCCATAAAAGCATTACCAAATAGCCAGTAAAACAAAGAGAAAAGGCTTGATAAATTTATAACATTACTTTGCTTTTTTTTTTACAGTTGAGGTTAAAAGGTCTTTCTTATTTAAGACTGTTTAACTGCTAAGAGAGTATCCTCATTTTAAATACACGACTTTTGGTATTTTATTAGACAGTCTTTCACAGGCTGAGATGAACCAAGGAACCTTAATTGTCTCAGTAAATGTCACAATAGTCTTATCATTTCAGGATATGACATTATAAATATGTAGTATGTCTTAAGGCTGCCAAGCTGATACCAAATATCTCAAATTAATCAAAGGCGTATCAGTTAGCCTTATAATACATGTAGATACTGTACATAGCTCAATATATACATTAATAGTCAAACCACACAAATTGAGGGCAAACGGCAAGTAACAAATTGTCATTGCCAACAAAGGCCTTCCCAATAAAAGAATTTGACTTTCAGATGCACACGCAAAAGAGAAGATTCCCTCTAGTAGTTCTGTATGTTCTGATGACAAAAACAAGTGAAGAAAAAGACCACGCTTTAGTTTGAGATTAATAACTATCAGGTAAATAATTATAAGTCTGGCAAGAATTGAATTAAAATTTCGCCTATAGAAAAATTTACTTTAATAACAATAAGTTAATAAGAAATACAAAAATCATTTATACTGACCAGATTAGGATGCCATGATTTTCAAAAGAACAAGTAAAAAACATGGGCAGAAGGCACTGAGCATGTTACTGTCTTTTAAAAATATATAGATACATTATTTCATAAAGAAAAGATCAATTTACATATCATTTCATGCTACAGAAACAATACACTCATTCAAAGAGAAGCAAATTCTTTTCATAGCATATAATTTGGATAGGTTATTCATTGAATTTCTCAAAGGCACTATCACATTAGGCTCATACTTTCCTTCTTTAAAAAATGTTTTAACCTGATCTTGTCTGTTTTTAATTGAGAAAAATCAATTCTAATTATACCTAACCAAAGTCATAGTTTCACAAAAGCTTTAGTCTAACTTATAATATCCCATTAGGAAGCATTCGGCGTTGTCCTAATGAAAGCTTTTCAACAGAACAGTTCATCTTCTGTACTCCAGGGAATAAGAAGCAAGATAGATCACTATAAAGTCAAAGATAAAAAGATGAGATAGCAAGTTACTTTGCCATGGCAACAACTTTAAAAATTCTAAACAGATCACTTTCTCTTATTTAAATATAAATAAAGCAGTTGCTATAATGACTGACAAGTTCTCAATCAAAATCTATTACCAGAAGGGTTTCCAATTTAGAATGTGTAACAATATCCACAACTGAACATTAACAGAAGCTTTAAATATATTAGCCCAAAATCTGTTTCAGCTAGAGATACTTAAATTGCAGCATTTCCGCCTGATCTTAACCATGTGTTTAGAAAAAATGCACTTTGGTTTTATTCTAGAGAATCAGAACCAAAAAATGCTGAAGATACATTTGTCATGGCATTTTAAGTTTGGGTTTGTAAAGCTGGGTCTCATGAGAGCTATTTAAGTCCTTCAAAGTATTCGGCCAAAATTTATAGCCTGTAGAAATAGTATAAGGTGGAGATTTTTAGTTTTTAGCCCCTAAACTCCACCCTAAGCTCTTACAGTAATATATCCAGAGAACAAAATTTATAGGTTTTCAATCAATAATGGTTTAAAATCTATATACTATACGAAGATTTGCCAAATATCATCAGTTACATTTAAAAGAATAACATATTATTTGGTATAAAGTATAAAATAATACCTTACACTATAAAAATTACCTCAGATTTAAACAGAACACATATTTATAATTTATCCAGCACAATTAAATGTCATCTTGATGTCAAAAAATATTTTATTAAATATTAACTACATGTGAGTCAGAAAGCTCTGCCCTTCCCTTTTAACAATCTTATTTAATAGTTCATCTACACATTCAAATTTTCTATTTAAATATATTACTATATAAATAGCTGTATGTCATTGTTAATGCTTTTTCCCTTCAGCCTTTGGTCTTTCTAGGGAAGACCTACCAACTAATTTTACCTCAATCAGACAAAAAAAAAAAAATTAAGCTGCTGTTTTCATGTAGCCCATTAACATTTTAAGCACTATAAATTCCAATAATGCTCTTCCTTTTCCTACCACCAAAATAGGAAATGCTTAAAAATAAATAAAAAAGAAAAAGCTAGAATTTTAAAACACTGATCTCCTTTGCATAGAAAATAACTTTTAAAGCACACAGAAAATAACACGACTTTAAAATATACACACAGAATTTATTTTTCTACCCAAGTTCTTAAGTACTTTGGAAGAGAATAAATCAAATGTAAGATATATAAATACATTATCTTTGATGTTATGTCAACAAAACATCTTTAAAACTGCAGATTACCAAATAATAACCTTCAGCAGCTTGTAAGAATTCACTCAGTTCTAGGGTTGCACAGGAAAAGAAAAGATTCTATATTCAAAGGGAGTCCAAAGAAGTTGACTTCTGTCAATTTGAACCCCAAGATAATCAATTTTAAAGATGCTAAGGAAACCAAAAGAGATCAGGAAGACCCTAAGAGTTTAAAACCCCCTTAAGAAAATGACTAACTTGAGAATCTTACACCTAAAGACGTGCCAAAATGTATGACTACTAAAGGAAAATACTGTTTTTCTTCTATACTCATAAAACACTAGTGGGTCTTAACATGTGGGTTTTTCACACCAAGCAATTTTCCAGTTCTCTGCAGACACCTTGAGTCCTATACTTTATTTAACTCAATTCTGACACTAACGACCAAGAGTTAACAGACTCCATAGGTTTAGGGCTCAGCCCCAGCAGATTGCCTCCACTTCCAATTACAAGGAGTTACCCATAACCCCTGACTTATAATTAAGTCAAACACGATTACAAGTCAGAGGTTCCTATGACCCCTCCTTCATCATGTTTGACAATTTCCTAGAATGGCTCGCAGAACTCAGGAAGGAACTTCACTTATATTTACCAGTTTATGATAATGAATACAACTCAGGAACAGCCAAATGGAAGAGATGGCAAGGTCTGAGGAGGTATAGAGAACTTCCAGGCACCTCCATGCAACTTGGAAGTTCTTCAGATCCCATAATTTAAGGATTTTTGTGGCGACTTCATTGTATGGGCATAATCAATCTTCAGTCCCTCTCCCATAGAGGTAGGGCTGCAAGTTCCAAGCTTCTAATCATGGCTTGGTCTTTCTAGTGGCCAGCTCCCATCCATGAGCCAGCCCATCAAACATTCCCCCATTAAAACAAAAACTATCCCCCAAAAAACTGAAAGGGATTTAGAGATTCTGTAACAGGACAGCACTCCTATCACTCAGAAAATTATGAGGGATTTATGAGCCCTGAGTCAAGAACTGGGGGCAGAGACCAAATATGTATTTCTTATCATGTCACAACTACAAACTCTAGATTTCTCTGCGAATGCTAAGTTGTCATAGCTCTTCTGGATAAGGGAGACCCAGATGATTTCCAAAACTCAAGACTTTTATGGATTCCAAGTACTGCATTTTATGACATTAAATGGGAAGCTGGAATTAAGGATTTTTAAATCAACTTCACTATGTTATAATTTACATTAAATGCAAAATATAAACTAAGGTATAAATTACATACAACCATCTCAAATGTACAATATAAAAAGTTCTAGGAGAAAAATAAGACACAGGATATTTTCTTCATCCCAGGAAGGTCCTTCAGCCCCCTTTTAAGTCAACAGCCTTTAACCAACCAACAATGCACTGTCATTTTGGACTACTTTTGCCTCTCTGAGAATTTCACATTCATCCCTTAATAGTAATTCTACGAGAGAATTTGAGGCCAAATGAAGTTAAGCAATTTGTACGTCACACAACTCTAAGATTAGAATTTAGGATTTGAAATCAGGTCTGTGCACTGCCAAAGTCTACTATTAAATGATAATACAGGATTAGGGTCTTATCCATTTTTTTATTCCTAGCATTTTTGCATATCTGGCCTCTGAATAATGAATCTAAGGAAACTGATGTGAGCTGGAACCCTAGAAAAATTCACTTTGAAAGACAAATCAGTAAGTGTTGTTAGTTAAAAAGAACAAAGAAAGATAAAGGATCCTCAAATTTTATTTCCATAGTCTCAAAGTATCTCCCAAGCAATTTATTAAGTGCAAAGTGCAACAGTAGCTTTAAAGTGGAGAAAGTAAGCAGAAACCACCTTAGCCAAGTGAATAAGGCCAATACAACCAGTAAATAAGACATACTGATAATATGAACCCCATGATAAAAAACATACATCATTTCTGTAGTATTCTTATCAAATATACATAACTTTGGTCCAGTTATGAGAAAACCTGGAACAAACTCAAATGAGGTCATGAAAGACAAAAAATCTTGAGGAATTATTAAAGACTGCAAGAGAATAAAAAGAAAATCACAACTAAATCTACTGCAGGATCCTGATTGTATTCTGATCAGAAAAAGGGCATCAGTGGAAAAACAGGTAGAATTCAAATTAGATCTGTAGTTAACAACACTGTATCGATGTTATTTCTTATTTTTGAAATAAGTTTCAAAGTTTCTTAGTTTCTTCTTTCAAGAATAAAGACTCCACCCTCAGACAATTAATAAGCACTAGATTCTCTTCTCGTACCAAATTCCTATAAATCTTGATAAAAACATGAAATATAATGGAATAAAATTTGGAAATCCTAACAAAACAATATTATACATGTGATATGTGTACAGTGTGGTAGACAATGTTTTGTACAAAACAAAACTTTCTGCTGTGAGATGCTCATTCACCTAGTCTAAGATCGGAATTATAAAGAAGTTACTATTTGTATTAAAATCTCGTATCTTCATAGCCATATCTCATGGCTACCCTGACAGAGTAGACATTGGATCTAAGCAGAGTCCTATAATAAAACCCCACTCCAAGTCCAAAATACATTCATATATTTAATTAAGGTCTTTTAGCTTAAAACAAATTTAAGAAAATAAAAATAAGAGTAGCAGGGAAGGGGTCAGTTTTATTGGAAAATTGGAAGGTAGCTTACAGAACTGAAAAAAAGAACTAAACCAACCATCAAGCATTTTCAGGACAGCAGGCGACAGTGGAGAGTTCTCTAGACAAATCTATGGGCCTTCTCTCTCACTAGTCCCGTGTTTACCCACCATTATTTCTTTGAGGAGAAATTTTATATCTCTCCCAACATTGCAGGTGTCCTCAAACTAAGGCCTGCGGGCCACATGTAGCCCCGTCTAGGACATATATCCAGCCCACCGGCTGTTTTTGCTGCAGCTACCTGTCCTGCTTAGCAGCCGACTCGTCCCAGGGCCTACAGTCTGGCCCTCCAACGGTCTGAGGGACAGTGAACTGGCACCCTGTTTAAAAAGTTTGAGGACCCCTGCAACATTGTATTACATCTCTAGCAACATCTCATATAATAGGCCTTCAACAGATACTTGCTAACCAAACTAATAAAATTAGTTAATGAAATAATTCCTGAGACAATCCAAATGGTCCAGATCCATCAACTGACCTAGCATTAGTTGAAGCCATTTTCGGACCATTTTTATAAAGGAGAAACTTGTTAATAGTGTTAATTGGCATCCATTATATATGTAAATACTAAAATGACATAAGTTATTCTAACACATCAAATAAAGAAGTTTTTATGTACATTTTAAGGCCTCTAGACTTGAATATTTACACCATCCTTTAATTAACTTATAAAATTTCCCTTTTTCTCCTCATAAGTAATAAACAAAACCCACATATAAACCAAAATAACTTTAAACAAGAACATTCATTCATGCCATCATTGGTAGAACTAATAAAAATCGTAAAGTAAAATCAGGCTTAAAACTTTTAATAAATTTCATTAAGTAGATTTGTTCATTCGAGTTTTTGATTCACAACTGACCTGTATTTCTCTCAAGTTCTTCTCAGTATTGTTAGATTGCTTACAGAGGAAATTATTTGAATCATGTTTATTTGTATCAACACATTATTAATTACAACATGTGTACCAGGTGAACAAATAACCTAAACAAGATTTAAACATTGTTATAAAATGTTAACGATGTCTCTTTAACTTATATTTTAATCAGGTGTATTTGTATCAATATATTATTAATTGCAACAAGCGCACTAGTAGAATAACCTAAACGAGATTTACTCATTCTGTTATAAAATGCTGAAGATACCTCTTTAACTAAATATTCTTAACTAAAAGAGTTTATGTAACTTAGTCTTTTCAATAAACAAGTTTGTTACTACTAAAAGAAAGCCAACTAAACAAACGAATTTTTAAAATAAATTTGTAAAATTTACTCCTCTACTTTGTATTATAATTCTAAATTTCAGTAATACCTATACTGCATAAATATCTATGAGTTTACAATATATTTTAACAAATAACATTATTACAAAGATCTAGCCCTTAGGAAAACATTAACTCATTCTAACCTTTATAATAAGAATTATAGGAAATGAACTGAGAAGGAATGACTTGTGTTGCAATCTCCCATAATCCGTATGTTTTCACACACGGATCTACGCAACTGTTTATAAAGCTACTTTTGAAAATTAAAACTGGCAAAAGGGCTTCATAAACAAATTAAGATGTTTGCTTCAGTAAGAAAAGACATAGAAAGAAAATGTATCCTTAAATCTTGAGGTTTCAGAAGAACTGGTTTGAACAAGGTACTTATAACCATGTACAAAACAAAGAAATAAAATTTTAAATCTAAAAGGCAATTTTAAACCTGAAAAATTAATGTAGGTTTAAAATTAGACTTTTAAGTGACAACCTCTGTGAGTCAGTCAAGTATTTAATTTGATGTAACTACTGTTGTTGTAAGTATGAAAAATAACATACTTAGGACATACTTTGACTTACACGTTAAGAAATCATTTATTTAGAGCCCCTTAAATGAAAAAAAGGCATATTGTTGTATGTATCAGTACAGTACCATCTAATAATCTAAAAATATGAGGACCATACCTAAGTAGTTCAAGCCCTACAGAATCCCAAGGGTCATCTATTCCAGTGGCTGGATTTTAATCACTGACTAGAGATTTCAATCACTAAAGCAGCTTTTTAAAAAATATCTATGTCCATCCTCCCTCTTCCATGTATAGAACAATTAAATCAGAATCTCCAAAAGTGGGACATACATCAAAAGTTTTTTAAAACCTTCCCAAAGTAATTCTAATGTGCAGCCAGGCTTGAACAAATGGTTTTTCCAAGATATTCCTGAAACTCCAAGGACTAAAAACTAAAATTTAACTCAATGACACCCTAAAGTCTCAGCCAGAAGAGGGCAGCAATGAGCTATTCTGGAAAGCCACAAATGAGAATATAAAAGTACTAAACAGAGAGACTTGTTCTCATGGAAAAATCCCACCGAGATTCAAGTATTCTGGGAGAAATGCCATGCCCCAAGTGGGAACGAATGAATGAACGGTAAGGAACCAAGCAGAGTGAACTGAAGGAACAAGAGAGAGCCAGGAGATGTCAGAAAAGTGCATGACACAAAAAGCCACTCAATGGATGAAGAGGGTAAGATCAGAGCACCAGGAAGCAGAAAGTAATGCTCCAAAAGGAGGAGGCAGAAATTAGCCCAGCATCCTGAGGCTTCCATCTTCAATAAAAAGCCCAGCTAAACTGGAAAAATAAAGGCGACCCTGAGACATGGTTTTGAAATTCACAAAATAGAATAACTTGAGCACAAAATAAGTAGTTGAGAATCTTAGCACAAAATAAAAAACCAATGTGATGTCAAGAGTGATCCACACTAAAAGAATATATTCTTGTTTTTAAATAAAAATTTGTTAAATCAAAATTATGGAACTTATTACCTTTAGGCAATGGATATATGACTTCACAGTCCTCTGCTAGAGAATGCTTGGAGGGAAACCTAAAAGTTGAGATTCAGACACTTATCTAAAACTATCTGCATTATTTTTATATTTTTACACACACAGACACACAAAAGAAAAAAGAGAAAATACATCTCTCTTACTTCATTTAGTCCCTCGTTTCAGTGGCTATCAATAATCTCAGAGAGCTAGTCTTTTTCAAGGGTGGATGTTACGGCATACATTTTTGTGTTTTAACATTATCTTTAGAACTATCTATCTTCCCTGTACTCATTTCCCAGTCATCCTGATTTTCTTATTTACTCTGTCTTACTGTATTATTGAAAGATACATAAAATTGTTTTTAAGCCAAGGCTGAGATTAAGGGAATCAATTAAAATATGACCCAGATTCCTCTAATCTTTGCTATCAGATCACTTAGTGCTTACACAGAAAAAAAAAAAAATCAGTCATACTACAAATGCATGATGTTCAAAGGGGTTTTGTGCAAGCACAGTGCAAATCTACCACAACCTCTCATTCCTCCTTTGCTTAGAGATTTTCATGATGAATGGATGTTGAACTTTATCGAATGCTTTTTCTGCATCTACTGATGTAACCATATTAATTTTTCTAATGTAGCCTGTTGATTATATTAGTTGTTCTATAGTTTTTCTTTCTTGTATGCTTCTCGGCACTGGGTACCCTTTGGTATTAGAGTAATGCTGGTCCCTCTGCTTCTATTTTGTGGAAGAGATTGTAAAGAACTGGTATAGCTTCTTCCTTCATTGTTTGGCAGAATGAGGAAGATATTAAAACATAAAATAGGTTTTCAGGTAGAAATGTGGATAGTGATATAGAAAATGTTAAGTGCAAAGTAACAGTACAGTTGGCTTGTGAAAAGCATGGGCCTACTTAGAATAGATTTTATTTCACCTCTGTGACCCCTGATACAGCAAGACCAACCTTCCTCTTCCTCCTCCTCCTCCCACTACTCAACATGAAGACAATGATGATGACGACCTTCACGAAGATCCAGTTCCACTTGGTGAAAAGTAAATATATTTTATATTTTCTCTTCCATATAATGTTTTTAGCATCATTTTCTTTTCTCGTCTACTTTCTTGTAAGAATATAGTATATAACACACAAAATGTGTTAATCATTACTGACTGTGTTATTAGTAAGGCTTATCTACTACTAGTAAGACTAGCAGCAGTTAAGTTTTGGGGCAGTCAAAAGTTATGTTCAACTGTGCCAGGTGTCAGCACCCTTATCCTCATTATTCAAGGGTGACCTATAGACACCTGTTTTAAAACCCTTAATATCTTCCAAGCAATGGTTTCAATATTTTAAAAATTGTGCCAGTGTAATCTTTCCAATAAACCTAGGAGTTATTAGCCCCCTTACTAGTCCTCATTACAGATTTTTTTTAAATGAGCTCCAAGTAACTTGTTTGTGGTCACACAGTTACGACAGATCTGACCTTTTAACCCATGAATACTTGACTCTAGCAGTTCTTCTGTTTCCATTAGATTCTACTATTATTAAAACAAGTAGAAATTGAGGATTAAGACATAAAAAGAGAAATCAAATGAATGAAAGAACAAACATCTTGGCAATTTAGTCTTAGGAAGAAGATGGACTAGAACATGCTTCAAGTGTGTCTAATACACAGATCTTGAGAAGAAGCACAAGATAGTAGTGAACAGTTAGACTGCTAAGGTCTAAATTTTGATTCTATCGCTTGCTGGATATGTGACTATAAGCCATTTAACCTATGTTATTCATGTGTGTTTCTCTGTAAAATGTTATGATTGAATAGTATTACTTATTCTGATAAGGTTTTTGTAAGAACAAATTATAAAATTAAATAATATAATCCATACAAAGACCTTAAGTAAAGGTTAGGGATCTTTTTTCTTCAACAGTCTTCCATTTCTTCTTAAAATGACAAAATTTATTCAAGAAACTTAAGACTCTAAATGACCAGAAATTTGCTCACTACCTAAACATGGGCTTGAAAGAATTTGTAGCCCACAACTCAGTTGCCAATTTAGGTTAGTACAGTATCATTCACAATGTAAGAAGCAAATGTGGCAGGTCTTTACTACCCAGAATCTCAAGTAACAAAATTGTGAATGATTTCAATGTTAAATAAGGCATTATACAGTCCAGAGATTCAGGAATAAGGAAAGAAGTTCTATTTTGCAGTTTATGAATGTATTTCCTTAATCTCTTAAATTCAACTAGCAAGGATCTGTGTGGAACAAGAAAATGTTACTCAAAGTCTAGAGAGAAAAAGGATGTGGCAATATAAACCTCTGCAACTGCAAAATAGTTTACAACAAAGATGCATCAAACTCTCTAAAATACAGTGGTATTTTTCCCAGTAGGCAAGTCTGCTCAGTGGCACCCTATAAAGAAACCAATCTTTCCTAACTAAGTTACACGTTTTCCTAAACAACATAAAATCAAGGTAGCAGAGCCAGAAAAGACAGATCACAGAAAGTGACTGAAGGGAGGCATCACAAGGAGATAATCTAAAGAAGACAAAAGTACCTCTTACCAACAGCTCCTTCTGGGCAGGTTGACACCCTGAAAACCAGAATTTCATGGAAGCATTACTGATATTTTTCTAGGCTTAGTGGCCAACGGGAAGCATTTGTTTAATACTATCTTTCCAACTAAAAGGATCTAGGCCATGCTGTTTAAAGAACTTTGAGGACTCTTCAGGCACTGTATATGACACAGAATTGTTCCTTCAGAAAAATCCTGGCTTTAGCTGCAGGTTCTCTATTGTCTACTCTCCTCCGAATTCAGGACAATCTTAGAATCAAAAGGAAATGTTGAGTTTTCAGAAAAGGAGCCATTATTACCACTTATTTATTCTCCTTAGTTAATAATCCAAAATAACTGTTGGTCAAACACTTTCCTTACCCAATTTTTATCAACAAATACATTCAAAGGAATTATGTGTGTGTGTGTACATACATATTTGTAATACATATACGACAGTATATACATTATGTATACACACGTGTATGAAAACAGAAGCTATTTTATTTGAAAGACATGCAGATCAACCATTTCTTAAGATATTCTAGATTCTATTTTTTGATGAAGATGATTCCATCTGAGCAACATGACCTCAGCTGTTATATAGAATGTTCTAAGAGAACAGCTTTGTGAAACTCACTACATCATTCAATACAGATTGAGGCCTCATTTAAAAATACTTTTTCAGGCTTGGTGCCTGTAGCTCAGTGGCTAGGGCACCAGCCACATACACAGAGGCCGGTGGGTTCAAACCCAGCCTGGGCCTGCCAAACAACAATGACAACGACAACAACAAAAATAACAAATAGCCAGGCGTTGTGGCAGACACCTGGAGTCCCAGCTACTTGGGAGGCTGAGGCAAAGAGAATCACTTAAGCCCAAGAGTTGTTGTGAGATGTGATGCCATAGCACTCTACCGAGGATAAAATAGTGAGACTCTGTCTCAAAAAAAAAAAAAAGAAAATACAGCTAGGAGCCTGTGGCTCAGCGGCTAAGGCACCAGTCACATACACCAGAGCTGGCAGGTTCAAGCCCAGACCAGGCTTGCCATACAACAGTGACAATTAGAACAAAAAAGTAGCCTGGCGTTGTGGCGGGTGCCTGTAGTCCCAGCTACTGGAAGGCTGAGGCAAGAGAATCACTTAAGCGAAGAGTTTCAGGTTGCTGTGAGCTGTGATGTCACCGCACTCAATGGAGGGCTGTAACATAGTGAGACCCTGGTCTGAAAAAAAAAATACTGTTTCAGAAATAAGAACTAAATCTCACCCCTTCTAAATAACTAGTGTGTATTTGTCTTTAGACAAAAGTAAACAAAATTAAACCTATAGCTCAAATTTATACACTTAAGATTTGTATATTTTACTGTGATAAATTATAATTCAATAAAATATAAAAAGTTTTAGCTCAACTTCATAAATAATTGAAGACTCAGGTGGTATATGTACCCAAACTGTTCCTATAGTTTCTATTACAACATGTATTTACCCTGATCTTAAAACCCTATTCCTTTTTCATCAAATATATAGTTTTCCTAATCCTATGTTTTTCCATAGAGATAGAGGAAATCTGACAATTCCCTAGAACATACATAAGAATAAAGTGGAACAAAAAAGATTGGGACATGATTTAGACAATACTGACCAGTGAATTATTATCATCAATTTCTAAAAGAAGAGGAATTAGTAGTCAAATAAAATTCATACTGATTACTTATACGATAATAGGATGTTTATAATTATTTGAATGACATATAATTAAATACTTTGGTAAGCCTAGTAATGAGTTCACTCTGAGCATGGACACACTCTCTAATAAATACCTTAACTTAAAAATCCAATTCAAGAATCACGAATACATACCTTGTTTTATTGTGCTTTGAAGCTCTGTGGCAACCACATGCCTAGAAGCCTACCAGTGCCATTTTTCCAACAGCATGTGATCACTTCCTGTCTCTGTGTTACATTTAGGGTAATTTGCATGATATTGCAAACTTTTTCATGATTGTTGTATCTGTTTCAGTGACCTGTGATAAGTGTTTGATGCTATTAGTGTAATTGTTTGAGGGCACCACAGACTATCCCCACATAAGATGGCGAACTTAACTGATAAATGTTGTAAATGTTCTTACTGCTCCAAAATAGGCCATTCTGCTGTTTTGCGCCCTCTCCTAGGGTCTCACTATTTCCTTAGACACCGTAATGTTGAAATTAGGCAAATCTGTAATCCTGTAAGGGCCTCTAAGTACTCAAGTGAAAGGAAGAGCTGCAGGTGACATCTGTGGCTCAGTGAGTAGGGTTCCGGCCCCATACACCAAGGGTGGCGGTTTCAAACCTCACCCCAGCCAAACTGCAACAAAAGCAATAGCTGGGCATTGTAGTGGGCGCCTGTAGTCCCAGCTACTCGGGAGGCTGAGGCAAGATAATCGCCCTAAGCCCAAGGCTGAAGGTTGCTGAGAGCTATGATGCCACAGCACTCTACCAAGGGCCACAAGACAAACTCTGTCTCTAGAAAAGAAAAGAAAGGAAGAGTAGCATGTCTCTCACTTTTAATCAAAAGCTAGAAATGATTAAGGTTAACGAAGAAGACACATCAAAGCCAGGGCCTTTTATGCCAAATAGTCAAGCTGTGAATACAAAAGACAGGTTACTAAAAGAAATTAAAAGTGCTACACCAGTGAACACAAATGATAAGAAAGCAAAACAACCTTTATTTCTAAGATGCAGAAAGTCCGAATGGGTTTGGAATAAAAGAGCAAAGCAGCCACAATACCTTTAACCAATGTCTAATCCAGAGTGAAGCTCCAGCTGCTCCCTTCAATTCTTATGAAGCCTGAGAAAAGTGAGAAAGCCCCAGAAGAAAAGTCTGAAGGTAGCAGAGACTGGTTCATCAGGCTTAGAGAAAAAAAGCCTTCTCTGTAACACAGAAGTGCCAGGTGAAGCCAGCAAGTGCTGCTGTAGAAGATGCAGCAAGAAGATAAAACTAAGATAACTGGTCAAAGTGGTTTCACTAAATGAGAGATTTTCAATGTAGGGAAAACACCCTTCTATTGGAAGAATATGACATCTAGGACTTCCATAACTAGAGAGAAGTCAATACCTGGGTTCAAAGCTTCAAAGGACGAGATGACTCTCTTGTTAGGTGCCAATGCATCTGGTGACTCGATGTTGAAGCCAAAGCTCACTGACCATTCTAAACCCTTAAAACAATTAAGAATTATCCTAATCAATTCTACCAATGCTCTGTAAATGAAACAACAAAGCCTGGATGACAGCACATCTGCTTATAGCACACTTTACTGGATATTTTAAGCCTACTGTTGAGACCTTCTCAGGAAAAAAAAAGATTACTTTCAAAATATTAGTGCTGGCTCGACGCCTGTGGCTCAATCGGCTAAGGCGCCAGCCACGTACACCTAAGGTGGCGGGTTCGAATCCCCAGCCCGGGCCCCCCAAACAACAATGATGGCTGCAACCAAAAAATGGCCGGGCATTGTGACGGGCGCCTGTGGTCCCA
>CAUYQV010002254.1:0-18395 GCA_963574575.1 Galagoides demidoff | reverse complement strand
CTGGGACCACAGGCGCCTGCCACAACGCCCGGCCATTTTTTGGTTGCAGCCATCATTGTTGTTTGGCGGGCCCGGGCTGGGGATTTGAACCCGCCACCTTAGGTGTACGTGGCTGGTGCCTTAGCCGATTGAGCCACAGGCACCGAGCCAAGTTTAGCAAACTTTTAAACCAGGTTAGGTAGGAAAGAGTAACAAGAGCTTTAATTTATGATATTCTAGAGATAACAATACCAAGATAATAATAACTATAGGTATGATAGTTATGCTGACATGGTGTGTTAGAAAGTTAGAAACCCAAGAAGCAATGAGAAACTAAATGTTGAATCTGTATTTACTTTCTTCATTTGTTTAATGGTTTAGAAAATAGCAAGACACATGTAAACGGAATTTTGGAAATTATAAATGGGATTTTGGTAAGGCTGTTATTCTGGACATGAATTTCCTAGTATGTGTTATCCTACTACTTATTTAAAATACTGGAATAGATTCCCATCGCTTCACCTAATAGTGCCACATTAGAAGACAGAATTATTAAGTGATACAGCACATAGTAATTTTACCCAGATATTTGATTTCATTTCTTTTAAAGATTCTAGTAAAAAATTTTAGAGAGCTTTTTGTTTTTCAAAAGCCAGAGTTCATTTTAAATTCTTTAAAGACAAAACCAAATCAACCCACTGGCAAACACAATTCTCATGAAAAACGCTAGGCAAAAAAACTTGTCATCCAATTGAGAATGACTACCAACAATTAGAATCTGATTCATGGAGCTTTGACTATCCAATTGATGGATAAACACAGAACTGGTTAGATGATAACTTTTCTAGGAATTACTGGCAATTATTCCTGGTAAATCTGAGGCTTAACTATAGAGCTGATATTCCTTACAATAAAGATTATGTAATGGAAATATGAAAACAGACAGTGTTACTGAAAAGCACCTATGGAATCATCTTTTTTAGAGATTGGAACAAATAAGATGGATTCTCCCAGGTCAGAGGAAGCTTTACTGGAGTGTGCTGAAAGGCAGATGGCCAGAGCACATGACCCTCTTTGCAAAACTATTATTCTGTGAGGATCATTCTTCTCTGAGAAAAAGAGATTTATATATAATACTAGAATAGAACAAAGAAGATTAGTGTCCAAAAACTAGCACTTTGCCTTTCTGTTCACATACTGGCATGGCACCCCTAGGGTGACCTCCAAAAGTATTCTGTGATAAGGTAATGACTAGTAAAACCTGAAAGATTTAAGACGGCCTACTTATCAAACTTTTCCTAAGTTATCCCAGTAATGAGAAAACCAAGATAAGTTTACTTTGGCCTGAGAAGCATATTATCCAATCATTCAAAACATATCCTTTCAGAGAGCAGTCATCAATTTTGTTTTCAAAGCTGTATTTTTAAACCTCAGAGAGTCAAAGAATGAAAAAGAGTAACTTATTTTACTACCAAGCAAGAAAGCATAATTTTCCATTTTATATCAATCACTTATTTTTAGTTAGAAATTGCCAAAAGTACTAAAAATACAGTATGTCAAATTCTTTCAATATTATGGTATGTATTTTACTTTAGTGATTACCTATGTTTCAAAACTGTTTCTATTTCTCAATGACTGGTCTTTTATATTCCCAAATTCATACACTTAAATATCAATTTTGCATACATTGTTGAGTTATCATTACTTTGTGGAAAATGCTGCAAATACCATATGGCTCATAAAAAGTCATTCTACTTTAAGCCAAGAGGCTTTGACAATTTCTCCACATCCCAAGTGATGAGGTCATGATAGACCTTATAACTTTAGCTACTCTAATAATTTCAAACTCCTTAACATGCCTCACAGCCCACTCCTACCTTATTTTTCTTAAGCACAATGGTTCTCAACCTGTAGGTCACGACCCACAGGAATTGTATTAAAGGGTCACGGCATTAGGAAGGTTGAGAACCACTGCGTAAGCAGAATATACTTACTGTAGTCCACTCAAACAGGCTGAAGATTAGAACAGAATTTATTATGTCATAGATCTCTATGACTTCCTAAACTACTTAGTCCACATTGAGGCAAATTCTGTTTGGTCTACGAGAGTTTTCTTGTATATTAATATAATAAACATGTGTTTGCTGTCAAGTGCTGAGCCAAAAATTTTAATATGTTAATATTCAGGGTAAGAAAATTCAGTTTATGAGAATTCAAAATTAAGCCATTCCAATGGCTGATGGCAGCCATATTTTTAAATGCATTATTATCAGTTCTATTGGACAGTAGTTCTCAAAGGGTAGACTGTGAATTCCTAAGAGTATGCAAAACTTGTTTAACTTGCCTGCAAAGTCAAACTATTTTCATAAAGATCCTTAGATGTAATTTGTCTTTTTCAGTGGGTCAACTTACTCCCTGATCACTATCAAAAAAGCACTGCAAATGCACTGATGGGTAAAACTGCTGGTGCCATAGCATGATTTAAGGCAATGGCACCAAACTGAACCAACAGGAATCATATTCTTCACTACCTACACTTGTAGTGAGAGCAAAGACAGAAGAAGAAAAACAAGTCTGTTTCACTTAATGTCCTTGAAGAAGCAGTAACAATTACTAGGTTTGTAGATTTCACTCCTTTAATGAACATCTTTTAATATTCTATACCATAAAATGGGAAATACACACAAAATACTATTGCATGTCAAGGCACAATGGCTGTCCTGAGGAAAAGTATTCATATGATTGTTTGAATTATAAGCTAAACTAGCTTCTTCATGAAACACTGAGTTTACTCCAAAAGAATAACTGATAGAAAAACCACTGTTAATCAGATTTGACTATCTGGCACACATTTCTTCAAATATGAACCAGGTGAGCTTGCTACTTTAAGGAAAACAACTGAAAATATAAGTTTATGGTTAATAAACTTATATTAGCAATGATAAGTTTATGGTTTTAAGTGAACATTAGAATTTTGGAAAAATTGTACTTATAGTCTTAGCTTGACAGCCTCCCAATACTGAAAAATTTCTCCTATGAGATCAGTGTCAATATTAATAAATACAAATTTTAAAAATGGAATGATGAATTGTGTCAACATTTGGAAGATATACATAATTCAATGAACCTATATTTTCCAAATCACCTCTGCACGATGCCACAAAATCCATTCAAACTGCAAGTCACAGAGCATTAGAGAATTTGCTCATGTGGATTCAGATTTCACATTGCACCTAACCTTTAAGGAACTCCTACTTGTCAAGTTCTGAAATAGTGTCAAAGACAAATATCTACAGTTTTCTGAATATGTCATAAAGACAGTCCTTATTTTCCCAACTATATCTCTTTGTGAAGCTCTATTTTTTTCATAAACTTCAACCAAAACAACATACTAAAACAGAGTAAATACATAAGCAGATATATGAATCCAGTTCACTTCTACTTGGACATAATAGATTTAAAAAAAATGTAAAGTAACATAGCTCTTCTCATCCATCTTTTTATTTTGGAAAATACAGTTATTTTTCATCATAATATATTATTTATGCTAACATGTATTGGGCTCTTTATTGCATTTTTTAAATAATTTAATGCAGAGTTAAAAACTTTTTCCTCAGTTATAATTTCTGATGCAGTAAGCACTGATAGGTATAATCCGAACAAACAAGAGGTCTTTGGTGTCCCAACAATTTTTAAGTGACGAGGTCTTGAGATCAAAGATTGAGAATGGTAGTCTGGAGACAGTGATCTTTTAACGTATTCTAAAACTTGTCTTTATTTCTTGGTCCCTCCAGAGGTGGATCTTTTGTGTCCATTATATTCAAGAGAACAAAAGGGTTGGAACCTGGAATAATATTATAATATGTATATAATATTTGGGAAGAAAATAGTTAAAGAAATAACCATTGCCAACTGCAGTCTATTTTTTACAGGTCTCTCTCTGTAAGTCACTTCTATTAACTGTGCCTTGCTATAGATGTTTATAACGAAACATTAAAGACTAAGTAGAAAAAAGAAAACAAATTACTCTGCAGAGAACCCAGCAACTCTGCTAAAACACTGTCAGTTATTTATCTACTGTCAGCAGAGGTTGCACACTATAATCCTTGACAAGCTCAGACTCAGAAAGAATGAGAAGGGGCAAGCATTGCATTTAAGGGCCTGTTCTCATGCACAGACATTTTAACACAGATTTAAAGCCAGAATGTATCTTCTAGAAAATGTCACTTTTGATTTTGATACATATTCTAGCAAGTAGGCTCTACATTTGGTTGACTTAGTATGAGATATGTTAGAGGGTAACACTATATTTTAGACCATTCATGATCCCAGCGTGGAACTAACACAATGAGGTCAGCATCACTTCATTTTTAGAGTTGGCTACTGCAACTGCATGATTTCATGGGCATATTTTTTATGATAAGAAGGAGGGTTTTATTTTTGTTTTGTCAGACAAGGTAATGACAGGGTCTAAGAGCCCCACTGCCCTCTCCAGTGTTCATTTCTCCTTTATGTTTATAGGGGAAACCGTCATGGATGCATTCAGTTGTCCCCAAATACCTTCCCTCTGAAAGTGACACAAGGCCAAGGTATCACTGCAAGAGACTGAGGAGCTTCCTGGGGCTACTCTAAAGAAACTCCCCCCTCTACAAGCAAGGGGTTAAAGTCACTCTCAATACTGACGAGAACATGTGAAACATAAGGCGGGGGGTGGGGGGGCTCAGCCTAAGAAGATTGATTCAGAAATACAACCCTGTCCATGTCTAGGAGAAACCATAGTTTCCTTCAGAACACAATTCATATCGACCGGTCAATTATGTGATTTCCACCCATATGATCAGGGGTCTAAATAAATGTGTGCTTGTAGCTGGGGATGTTTGATGAATGCTGAACCAGAATCTTAATTTTCTAATTCATATTCACCAATTAAAAATAAACTGTATTTTTATGAGCAAATTTACATAAATCAGATGATAAAGCATCTACCAGTAAAGGGTAGGAGTTCAGCTCACAATATTTGCATAAATTCTCCTAAAGAAAATATAGGCATTTTAGATTTTCATTGAAGAGTCTTGCTGCGTTGGAACTCTAATGGGCTTAGAACAGTAAATTTTGAAGAAACTGATTGCTACCCCTGTAGCTAGTAAATGTCTGCCTAGACCCAGTGGCATTTGAAAAAAGTGTTTTATCATAAAATTATCCCAGCAGAGTCCATTCTGCAAGATAACATCATCATCATCATCATCAGTACTCCATGCAGGACCCAACAGCTCTGGCACAATATTGCCAGTCATTTATCTGTTGTCAGCACAGGTTACACACTGTAATCCTTGACTGCCTCGGAATTAGAATGTCTTTGATGTCCCCACAAGAGTTTTTTGCCCGAAGGCTTTACCAATGCTCGGCGGCTCAGTGTTTATTCCTCGTAATCTTCCTCTCATCTCCAGGCTAGCAGTGACAGATGGTTATGGGCACACAATAGTATTAAGAGTTTGATATTTTTTTTATGCTGTGCTCTCTGTACAACAAATAGCTATCAGACGCGGGCCAGAGAGCTGACATGGCTCGCTTAGGTAATGGCAAACAAACAGCTCGGGTTGATGCTTTCTGTCATTTCCCCTCCTAACCCTGCTTGTTTTCATTGTATACTCTCAAAGGTAAACTATATTAACCTTATAGACTGTTATTAAAAAGATATATCTATATGAGCATAAAGTGCTTTTCTTTTCTCTTTTTCTTACTCTTTTGATTATGAAAGTAATACTGCTGACATATTGAACAAATATCGAATGTCAACATAAATTCTTAGTGTGTGATAATATCCCCCTTCATATAGCTGTGTGTCAGGCGGGAACTCGCGGATGATGCATAGCAGTAAATAACCCAAACAAAATTAGTTCTCTTGTCAGCTTCTACCTTGTATGTCCCCAGGCATCAGTAAAATTGACTGCACGCTAGATTTTCAAAATTAGCCCTAATGTTAGCTATGTGTCTGGCAACCTCCAAGTTTCCAATGTTCTACTATATTACCCGTAAGGATGAATGTGTTACTTTTATATTTTGGCATTTACTCTTGCTGATGCGGCTGTTTTCCCTCTTCTCCAAATTAAAAATAATTTCGCTTTAACAATAAGAATGTGCAAAAACATAATGCTGCATCTCTTTAAGCAACTAACTTTAGGCAATTAAATTAAATTAAAGCAAAAATATACAAAGAGGAGAGGGAATTATTCAGTTTAATATTGTTAATTTTATTAACATAGCTGTCTTATTTTGTGCAAAGTACTGAATAACATGGTTCTCACTCTTTCCTCCATATTGCCGTTTTGTGACTGTAGTCGACAAATTATTTAATTTAACATTTTCAGGATAACCCAGAACCAAACTTTTTGCAACTGATTTTCTTGCAATAAATATTACTTCAGAGACTACCAAAGGTTAGCAGAACAAAAGGAAAGGCTTTTCAGAAGGGAGTAATTGATGACATCTATTTTACCTTGAAATAGGTTGAACTCATTCTGAGCCACTGCATTTTAAAATAACATGAAAGAATACTAAACTCTGTCACATTCTAAGTAAAATATGATTTTAAAATAAATGCTACTCCCTTAGAAAGGCTCTGCTGGACGTGTGAAGCTGAATAAACAAATCCAAAAACATACTCCATGTCCACTTTCAATCCCTAAATGTTACGTTCATACATTCAGAATCAAAGATGAAAATCCCTTTAGGGACCAGATGCTGCAGATCAACTGGGAGAGCCTCTGGAGTTTTAATGTGCTGGAAGTCAAATCCTCGGCAAAGGCGCTTTGCCCAGCCGGTGTAGCGTGCTTATTACTTCACCTGCAAACACTTGCTCTCAGAAAATCGGACCTAATGATCAGCCCAGCATCTCTGCAATAAAGAGGCCATAATCTGTGGGGGGAAGTGAACTCTAATCAGGCCACATGCAGATTAAACTAACTGGGAGGAATAAAAACTAGATTAAAATGTTCATGCCTAATACCCGAAGATTATCAGGACATTTTACCTCTTTAAATCCTAATTTATAGGAGCCAGGGTTAAGTTTATGAGTTTATATTTGGTGGGATTACATGCCACAGTTGATTCTCTTCTGTTTAGAAAAGATGCAACTAGATAGAAAGTATTTTCCTTAGCACAATACAGAGGGTGGAGGGAAGCAGTTTCACATGTACTGATAGTGGATTATGATGAACAAAATAAAGCCCCCAGATGAAACTGGTCAAAGTAGTAAATAATGGACATTGTTCTTGTTTTAATAATAATACTGCTTTGTGATGGTTGTATATTATATATAAAATCAAAACCTATTCTTACACTTTGAAACTTCCTGAATACAATTTGATATCCTAGAAGTGCCTAGCTACTGCTGAACAGATCACTGCAAATAATTATTTGTGATTCAAATTTAATCTACGTACACACAACCAATAATATAAAGATACTAAGCAGTACCACTCTGGCACCACATGAGTAACTATCACATTAAATCATCTTTTTCTCTCAAGCCATAGAGACAGCAAATTAATAAGTCAATTATCAGAATATATTTTCTTTTACCAGTTCTACAACTAAACTGGCATGTCTTGACTTACCACCTGTGAGGCCAGACAATGTGTAATGGTCTTTGCTGATCATCATGTCCACACAAAATGGCACAGCGATTGAGAGTCAGATTTTGTTTATTTTCCCCATGAAGAGTTGAATTATCTGATGAGTTGAACTTTTCCAAGTCTGACTCCTGCATTAATGAATCACCCGGATTGCCTTGTTGTGCAGTATTAAGGCTAGAGTGTGCATCGTACTCTGAATTAAAATTTTTCAATAAACTCCTGGAATCTTTCTGGGCTGGTTGAAAAGGAAGGTCCATGGATAAAGCAGCGCCACCATTTCCTTTAAGGCTGAGCATCCTCTTTAAATGCATGGTTTTGTGCTTGGGCATGAATCTGTTAGAAAAGGGAATGCAACATACTTTTAGTGGAAAAAGACATGTAAAATCTATCCTCTACCTTTCTGTAAGGACAGAATGATTATACATTTAATGAAGACTGAGAAAAAATAAAGATGTTATAACACAAACCCTACAAGAAGCACAAAAAGCAGTGGGCACCCAGAGGAAGTTCAAAAGTCTGAAGTCAGACCAGGCTGTTTTGAACAGTTTCTAAAGAGTTTTTGGGGGCTATAAGACATGCACTACAAATACCATAAAACATAAAATTGGAGAGACGCTTTACCATTCTTTCCTCACTCATTTTGTGCTTTCTAATCACTGAACAGTTCAGTGCTTATTTTCAAACCACATTTGTTTAGTAACCAACAAAAATGTTTGAAATTTCCCTGATTAACACCTGTCATTTCTGCTCATGATGTTCTGTATTCTGGGACACCTGAATATACGTTTCAAGTAGTAGGAAGACTTTGAGAGAGTAATATGATATATTAAGGAAAATCAAGATCCCTCAAGGAGGGTGTAAGAAGGGGAACCAAGAGCCCTAAAAGAGTGTGCAAAAAGGGGGGTAAAGTATGCAGAGGTGCTGCAGGAGCAGAAACAGGAAGTTCTCGGCCTTGTCACTCCACTGACCAGTTCCTGTGGAGGGGCACGGGCCAAAACCAGACTACTGGAAGTTCGTGTGGGGATGCGGGAAAGAGGGGCAGAAAGAAGGTGACGGAGAGGATAGGGTGAAGAAGAGAAGGTTAGTTTTTTAAATGGGGCACATGGACACAGGTTATTCATGTGCGGACACTTGCTGGGGAAGGAAGTAGGGTCCTAAAGAAATAAAAATGTCTCACGAGATGGAAGTAGAAAAACAATATTACACATGTGACAACAGCAGCGTTATTGGCATGAAAGTGGGGCCTGCTAAAAGAAAATGAACCACCTTGCAAAGCTGAGGGAAGTAGAGAAAAATGAAGCTAAAAAACCCCACAAACCAACCAACAAACCAGTTTTAGGTGGCAGGTGTGGAAGCTAAGGAGTATGTCACTGTAGACTAGGCCATCTCACGTATCTCAGGGGAGGCAAGCAGAGATGGAGCTGAGAGGCTCGGCACTCGTAGCTCTGCAGGTAGGATGCTGGCCACATACACCAGGGCTGGCAGGTTCAAACTCAGCCCAGGCCTGCTAAACAACAATGACAATACAACAACTACAACAAAATAATAGCCAGGTGTTGTGCGGGCACCTATAGTCCCAGCTACTTGGGAGGCTGAGGCAAGGGTATCACTAGAGTCCAAGAGTTTGAGGTTGCTGTGAGCTGTGACACCACAGCACTCTACCAAGGATGACATAGTGAGACTCTGTCTCAAAAACAAAAAAAAAGAAGTAAACTGAGAGACCAGAACAACCCCTGTAGAGAGGGGATGTAGAGTCTTGGGCTGCAGTAGGCTATGCACATTCCAGAATCAGAAAGCTTTTGGGGGTGGGAGGGGCTTCTGCATTTGTTTCAATAAAGATTTTTAAATGTCTATTCTAATTTCAAATACCTTGAAAAAATTCAACTAATATGTAAGAACACAAAGCATGGTACTAGCCCCTTAAGTATAGCCTAATAAAATAATAAATTTAGTCCTTGCTTAAAAATGAAAAGAAACCTGGGCATTCACAGATCGTAGTTTCAGATCTCAATGACCCAAAGTTATCAGTGTGATGAACCAATTTTCTTCCTGAAATAAATCCAAAATACTGAGGTGATTCCTAGGATCTAAAACACAATAAGAAAAATTCCCATTGATCACCACAAAAGTTAAAAAAAAAATGACTATGATAATGTCTTCAACTTCTAAACAAATAGAACAAATAGTAAGAGAAGGAACATCTGTACAAATCCGAAAACCAACAATAAAGCAAGTGAAGTAACCTATTTGTTTGTGTCGGATCAAGAATGCCAGGCAAGCTTAAAAAGGATTTTAACAGAATTACAAACTTACTGCATGAAAGATTCACAATAAAAAAAAAAAAATCAATGGGCATTGAAACAACATATCTTCATTTTAGAGAACAGTATCACAACCCATCTTACTCATAAAATCTATTTATATTGGCCAGTATGTGAGCAAAATTGCAAATTAAAAGAGACAGGGGATTGGCTAAAAGGTTGTAAACAATGGGAATTGGTAACTGGCAAGGAATTTAGCTGTGGGCAAGGTGCTAGGCTTGCTTTCATTCCACATGTTTCCTAAATATTCTCCAGGATGACTAGAATCCCATGTTGACACAGGTTGTGGATGACTGACTTGATAGGTGGTAGCGAGTATGGACATGGAAAGATGCAGAATATAAATGGGGATAGTAAGTAACTCAAACAGCTTACAAATCCCACAAAATTGAAAAAAAAAAAAAACACCCTTGAATGCAAGTAGGACCCACGGAAAACATGATTTAGACTATCCTGAGTTTGACAAGATGAGCCAAGTGCCAATTTGACCCAGCAGACTGGTGCCACTGAGTTCAGGATCCTGTTGAATAGGGAAGAAAGACACTAAATCTGTTGTAATAGAATATTGTGCAAATGCTGATTTCATCTGGGGCACCTAAGAACTGTATGTTTCAAAATTAAAGAGTTCTTAGAAGAGCAATAATAACGATTAAGGCAATGGAAGAACTGATTTATGAGGACAGATTAAAGGAGCTAAATATGAATAGCCTGGTTAAGTGACAACTAGAGGGGTACATAATAGGAGTCTCTAAGGAAAAAGAATAATTATTTAGCCTGGTACAAGGGGGTATAACTAGGAATAATGAGATGAAATTAAGAATGGGAAAATTTAAGCTGAATTTCAAGAAAAACTCCCTGACAGTGTAATTTATTAGCTCATGGAATAAATTCCCTATGGAAATGCTACAGTTAGGGAAACTTAATAATAGAACTGGACAAAATACCAATAAATAATATAGATAACAATCCAGTACTTGAAAAGATGGTGGCTACAACCTATGTTTTTTTTGCTTTTAGTTTCTTTTCATATTTTTATTTGATAATCTATTTATTATAGCAATTGTCACCAAAAGAAGTATGTAAGCAATTAGTTAAATCTAACAGGATGCTTCCTTTAGTTGTGGAAAATTAAAGACATTTTAGTTTTCATAAACTTTGCAGTAAGAATGAAAGCAGAAGCTGAAATAATTCTTTACGACTTTGTTTCAATAGAGCTGACCTGGAAGCAGGCTAGACAAATGTATTAATATTTCTAAAAGCAAAGCAAACCAAACCTCTTCTCTCATCCCTCACAGAGACTACTCTGATCCTCTGTGCCATGAAACTCATATTTTTATAGACATGTTTACTATAAACAATTTATTGCCATAATAGAAATTAAAAAAAAAAAACAACTTTATTTCAGCTTTTCTAAATGTAGCTCTATGGTCAATTACTTCACATCAATACCAAGATCAAACAGGCATAATACTAACAAGCAGTTTGCTTAATAATAGCCACCACACTAATTAACCCATCCAGAACATTCCTAATCAGACACTATTTATAATATACAGTTAAGGAAGCCTTATAAACTGCTCTATACTAAAAAAAGAAAATTAAATCTTACTGATGGGGTGAAAACTGGCTGTTCTACAGACCGGGACGGCAGGTCTGTGAGCTCCTGGCTGTAACTCCAGGAAGCGTCTATGCAAACAGACGCGTGTCTGGACACTTCCTTTCTCTTCCCCAGCTCCAACTCTGGTGGAGGTGCTAATGAGAAGAGAAAAGGTCTTGAGGTAGGACGCGAAAGAGAGAAAAGAGAAAGTCCCAAGGAAAACAGGGGGCTGCCTTTCAGCGCATATGTCAGGTTTGCCATTTAATAACCCCGTTCATTTTTCATAAAGAAATGCTACTGCCCATCTTACTCATAGAGCATTTCTCCCTGTTTCTGAACCCCTCAGAAGTTCCATCAGAACCTGTTTCTACTTTTAGAAATATTCTGACGTTAACTGTAATCATTTCCAATCTGTTATTAGCCATGGGACCCCCACACTCAACTTTTTTCCAACAGTCAACATGTGAAGTAGAAATACAGCCTTCCTCTCGCTGTCTTTCCTTTCAAACTCCCTGCCTCCCAACCTCTATTCGCCAATATGGTTCCAGAGGCACTGCCAAAACCCCCAGTACTGTGCTGGGCAATGTTTACAGACACGGCTGGGGCAAGGACTCTCTAGACTTAAACTTACTTCCCTCCTGCCCCCTACATGTCCACACACACACACCTGGAGCTGCACCTCCATAGAAATGGCCAAATACCTTATTCAGATCATTAAGTAAAAAAATTAGATTTGAGAGCTGTTTTAAGTTACACTAAGACTGATGGTAGGCAAAAGAAATGCTCTAGACAACAGCTTATTTCTGCCAAAGTCAAGAGGCCAAAACAAAGTGTGTGCAGTTGACTCACAGAGGTAGTCATGAGGAAGGCAGTAAGGTTAATTCAGGGCAACTTAGGTCATTCATGTTGATTCCTGTGCTGTTGAAGAGATTATCATAGCTAAAATTTATGTCATGGTGGAATCCATGGCTCACAATTACCTTTTGAGAGATTTTAATAAAAAGTACTTAATGTAGTATATTCAACTCTAGAACCTTATAAACAAATGCCCAAGGATAAAAGTCCACGAGACAGAGAATACCAATAGTTTTGCTTCCCAAAAAAGATTTGGGACCCAGCACTGTGGCTCATGCCTGTAATCCTAGCACTCTGGGAAGCCAAAGTGGGTGCGTGGCTGAGCTCAGGGGTTCAAAACCAGCCTAAGCAAGAGAGAGACCCCCCATCTCTACTTGAAAAGGGGACCTACAGACCCAGCTACTTGGGAGGCTGAAACAAGAGGATCTATTGAGCCTCAGAGTTTGAGATGTGAGCTATGATGCCGTGGCACAGTACCCAGGGTGACAGAATGGGACCATCTCAAAAACAAAAAAAATCACATACATACACTTGGAAGACAGCAGGTGAAAAAAATGATGCAAAGTAGTGGATAATCAAAGAGAAAGAGGGAGAGAGTGTAATTGATCAAAGGTGCTCTCCAGTTGGAGCCACTGAAGAGACAGAAGAGTGTTAACACTGGAATAAGGAAACTGGCCTGCATGTGGGGCAGGCAGGACAGGGAGTTGGGGAGGCTCAGCAGGGCTCCACAAAGGGAGGAGGAGCAGCACCACAGTGTTGCGTGGGTACCGGCATTCTCAGGTGTGTTTTATGCAACCTAATGCCATGGTGTAGGTGTTACACCAGAGAACGTTTTGTGAGAAAACAAGTTTGGGGAACACAGAATGTCCCCCAAATATATGCTAGTGTGTACCATATATATGCTCCTTCCCTCACTCTTTGTTCACTCAGTGAATATCTACTGAGCACCTATTATATGATGGAAATATGTTTATTGTTTGCCAAATTTAATGCTCAATAGACTAAGAAACCTGTCATTCACACCCCCCATTTTTCCCTGCAAAGAAGCATCTTAAGAATTAGCACTCAACAAAGGATACTCTGAAAAGTACAACTTGAGACCCTGGGATGTACACAGCCAGGGTCTGAACCCATGCGGCAGCCAGACGGGTGGTGGCATATTTTGTACAGTAAGGATGGCAGAAGGAATGGTAAAACGCATTCATGTGAGAAAATACTGAAATCCAAATCAGAGGCTACACACCACTGTGACATATCAGGAGACAAACAGGAGTCTGAAAGAAATCAGGAGAACCTGTGAAAAATGTGACAGAAGACATGGTTCAAGGCTGATATGGATGACAGCAGAAAAAATATCAAGTGTTTATATCAAAATGATTTCTGTGGATTCCTGGATAGAAACCAAACTTAGGAGAAAGCAAACAGGAATCCAACATAAATAACTTTCTCCAAACGATCTGGGAAGACACATTCAGGGAGTTCAGTGATCTAAGGCCTTGGGTGATTTACAACAAAAACTATTCACTGTTACCAAACAATGTGTTGGAAACTAATTATAAAATTAGCATTTTTAGAATTCAGCCACATAAACAAATATCAAAGATAATTGAAAAATCATGCTAGCCTGTATGTGTCCAATTATATTACTTACATGGTGAGCAGATTTATGTAAACCTATAAAGTATAATAGTAAAAATCATTATATAGCATTTTCATGCTTACTTATACACCTCTATCTCCTTCCATACTATCTTTACTAAATAAGGGAATCACAAGTAAGAAAATCCCTAATAATTTAAAAACAGAGGTCTGGAAACCACAAAATTAAACAGAAAGATAGGGTTGTTTGATGGGGCAATTGTAGTATGGCTGCGTGCTCCTCTTTGTTGGTGAGGGCTCAGAGAGAATATTCCTAAGGTAGGTGGCCCGTATGGATGAAGGATGGATGTTTTAGTAAGGAACTCCTGGCAGAAAACTATTTGAACAAGCTTGAATTGCAGACAAGCCGATCACAATCCACTTGCACACAGCACAGATGTGTCGGGAACAACCGTCCACAGTGCTGTGGCTGGTGAGGCTACCTTGTTTAGACATTCAGGGTTTGGCTCCTGAAACAAATTTTGTGTCCCACAGTACAGACTTTTAAAGCCAACATGAAAAACTGACACCAGACCGTCAGAGGTTACTGGGTAAGAGTGTCTCGCTTGGACTATGAAGAAATTTGTGAAAAGAAAGGCAAACAGAATCCTTAGAAACTAGTCGCAGCTAAAATTAATAAGTGACCCTACTGATTGGCCTGAGAAATACATGAAGAAATTGAAAGAAAATTTGGGGTTATTATCAGACCAGCCTCATTAGCTATGTCTGGTCCCAGAGATGATTCACTTAGTGAAGACAGCATCTTTCAGTGCAAAGAGGAGCTTCCACTGTCAAACGAGCAGCTCTGGCTTCTTTTCTTCTGCTTTAAAAGGTATGCCACTTCCTAATGTCTGTCCTTTAAATAGCTCGGATATACAGGCTGTAAGATGATTCTGTTCCCATAAACCTATTTCTTTTCATTTTTATTTTCTACCACTATTTCTAAGAGTCATTTCTGAAAAATCAAACACTTCCCAGATAACTTCATTTATACTACTTGCTTACCTGGCGTCTTCTGGCAACACAATTTGTGTGAATAGTATCAGTTAACTTAACACAGATTGCCATACTAGGAAAAAAATTTTTCCTTTGCATTATGGTGTTTTATTATGAAAATAGAATAAAAACTTCGAAAACAAAATGATCCTTTCTAATTAGCACTTAGCCAAGTGTTGTGGCGGGCACCTGTAACCCAGCTACTTGGGAGGCTGGGGCAAGAGAAATGCTTAAGGCCAACGGCTTGAGATTGCTGTGAGCTATGACACCACAGCTCTCTACTGAGCGTGACAAAGTGAGACTCTGTCTCAAAATAAATAAATAAATAAAATAAATTTTTTTCTCTGCATGAGTTATATGCAACTCACACAATGCTAGAATCAATTTTTGGCATTGCAGGCCATGTGAGTTGTATGCAGCTCATGACCTACTTACTGAATATACTTACTGAATATACTTCTGATAATTGGGTCTTTCATTATTCCACAGGCATTCAGTTACGTCTGGAGTGGAAAAGAGTGGTCCTGGATGTTGACCTCTGAATCACACCTCCCTAAGTACATGCAACAACATCATGTTGCCACATACATAGTTCTAAGTGCTGCCAAGCAAACATTCAAGGGTAAATGAGCAATCCGAAGTTAGGGTAACAGGAGAACACAGTCCAGCATGTGGGGTGTGCTTGGTCAAGCCCACTGTACAACTCACAGGACAGTTAATGTGTTAAATAATTGTGCTTCCATTTCCTATTCCCCATTCTCTCTTAATTTCAAAGTGTTTTAAATTGTATACGTTGCTAATTTAACTGCCTAGTATGAGCAGTTTGTCTTATTCAATTTTATAAAATCCCTTTAGGATATATTCCTCCCACACAGAAAATTTAAGGTCCTTATGAATGTATGAGAATAAGAAAAGCTACCTTGCATGTTGCCAGAACAAATGTTTATCAAACCCAGAGCCATCCTTGCTAACATATGTACACTCACTTCTCACGATCCCCACTCCCCCCCAAAAAGAGCTCTCTAAGAACAACAAACTCTCTCGTTTACACAAGGTTTACTCTAGTAATTCAACACAGTTCGGCAAAGCTGTAAGCTAAACTGAAAATAGGGAATCTTTATTTTCTTACCTCTACTTTTAGGCATTTCTGCCTACTGATGGTCAGTTCCCTAAGGTCTGTATGCGAATTTCTAATTGCCACCATGGGTCTCCTTGCAGCTTATCCTGAAGCTAGCTCCACTTTGGAGTCACCTCTGAATCATGCTGGGCTCTCTGTTATTGGTTTTTGTTGGAAAGTAATCTCACGTTACCACAGTGCATTAATCACCTTATGTGCCCATGCACCACACCTTTCAAAAGAGGCAATCCCTTCGTTCAAGGGAAGTAATCACAAATGAGATATGTCTAGGCAACACAGTAAGTCTGTAGGAAGATTATTTTGGGGGGGAGGGTAAAGAAATCTCTATGAAGACCCTCAACTTATTCTGCTCTAGCAACAGGTATGCTGAAGAAGAGAGACTTAGTCTAGGCTGTGTCTGTACACAGGATTGCACCAGCACTTCCAGTATTTTTGAGTATGTTCAAATCAGTTTCTCTGAACCTCAATTTTCTAATCTGTAAAATGGGATAATATCTTCTTTTGCAAATTTCTTGAGAGCATTAAAAGAAAGAACATGCGTTGGACATACCATGCAGTAGGATCTGAGTAAATCTAAGTAAACTTTATGTTCCTACTTTTCCATGCATATCCATACTTAGGGGGTTAGACCTGGAGCCACCTTGGGTAGTACCACATTCCCTAGTCAGTCAGCGAATGAGTTACACTATGAGGAATTTCAACAAGTATTCAACCAATACTTAAGACCTTTCTGTGTGTACGAGGTTGTGTCTGTATTTATGAAGCTTTTGGTATGTGTACAGTGACAATACTGATTTTGGTCTCTCAGCATCCAAAATTATAAATTATCCACATCATCTTTAAGTTGCATATGAATGGAGGGGTCAGGGATAGTTTGTTGCACTTGCATGTCCCTCCATTGGTTTACTTTAAGACTGTTAATCTAAGCTGTTTACTATGTTCCTCATTCATACGCTCTAAATTTTTTCAAACTTAATAATTTGCTATCTTTTTTTTATGTGTAATTCAATAGCTAAGTTTCAAAAGGTTCTACTTATTCTCCTCACTTAATTTAATGATGGTATATAAAAATGAAAAAAATTTCTTAATAAGGATCTGAAATAATCTCTTTTAAGCAGGAGGAAGTAGATGTTTGACATGTATATAGGCTCTGCTTGCTCTTTAAGGGTTTATCCTGTGGGCAAGTAAATATTCTCACTAACTTGAGAGTCAATGTCTCCTATGGCATCAAGAAAGCACTGATGGCTGGGGTGTGGGGGCTCCCACCTATCACCCTAGCATTTGGGAGGCTGAGGTGGAAAGATCGTTTGAGGCCAGAGGTTTGAGATCAGTTTCAGAAACATAGTGAGAGCCCTTCTCTATCAAAATTTAAAGAAACAACAACAAAATACTACCTGGACATGGTGGCACATACCCGTTGTCCTAACTTCTGAGGAAGCTGAGGGGAGAGGATTGCTTAAGCCAAAGAATTTGAGGTTATAGTGAACTATGATCGTGCCACTGCACTCTAACCTGGGCAACAGAGCAAGACCCTATCTCTAAAATAAATATATAAATAAAGAAAAACGAAGCACTGATTTCTAATCATGTGTTCTACTCTGTAATTTACTGGGCGGGGGGCGGGGGGGAGTCACTATTTGGAGGTTGAAAATAGGATGGAAAATGTGCTGGTTTTCAAGAAAGGACCCTTTCTTCTTTCTAAACAAATATACAAATTCCCTTAGGGCAGTGTTTCCAACTGGAGAGTCTCCTTTGGAGCATGGTATGATTTTATTGAATACTGTGGTAGAAAAAGAAGAAAAGGATAATACCATGACGGCTGAAATTTCCTGAACAAAGTATCAAGAAAATAATAGAGTAGAAAGTACCATATCTGCGTTCACAGACAGTGACAAAAAGAGAATATTGTAAAAGAAGAGTGAGCTGGCCAAACTGGTGAGGGATTCTGAGTAACAAAAAGGAGAAAATGTTTGTGAATTTTATTCTGAAGTTGAAATTTTACTTCTAAAAAATTGTAGTAAATAAAAAAGCAATAAATATTTGAAGTTTTAAGAAAGGAATTTTTCTTAAAAATCTGTTCAGTTGGCTCGGTGCCTGTGGCTCAATCGGCTAAGGCGCCAGCCATGTACACCTAAGGTGGCGGGTTCGAATCCCCAGCCTGGGCCCGCCAAACAACAATGATGGCTGCAACCAAAAAATGGCCGGGCATTGTGGCGGGTGCCTGTGGTCCCAGCTAC
>CAUYQV010002250.1:0-10510 GCA_963574575.1 Galagoides demidoff | reverse complement strand
TCTAGCCCAAAAATATGGGGAGGGGGTGGGGAAGGGGAGGGGAGAAGGGCAGATGGGTGGTGGGAGGGTGACCGGAAAGATCACCTATATATCTGTCTAACAAAGGTACAAGTGAACTTTTCTAGAACTAGAATATAAATGTTTTGATACAATGATTAAGCAAACGACATGAAATTTATGTTGACCTGCTTGATGAAAGTGTTTCGAATTGTATATGAAAACAGCACAATGTACCCCATGTTTGCATTAATGTATACAGATATCAATTAATAAAAAAAAAAAAAAGAATAGGTAACCTGAGTTCCATTTAGGTAAAGCTTAAAAAGAAAAAAACACTAATTTATGGTGTGACAAGTCCCTATACTGGTCGACCTGTCGGGGGGGAAGGGGATCCTTGGGGGCTGAAGATGTTCCTTTGCTCGCTGGCACTGGTTATACAAGGGGTTTAGTCTGTAACAGTTCACCACGCTGGCCACTCGGTGAGCGTGCCTCTCTCTGCGTGCTAAACTAAATGTTTTGAAAATTAACCATTTTGACGCCATTTCACAAATGCTGGTGGCTGGCCCAGAAGAAGGGTTCTTTTTTATATCACAAAAATCCCACTGCCAACACCCCTAAACTTAAAATAAGTGGAGTTCAGGGATGCTGAGTGAGAGATGAAATTTACTAGACTTGGATGTGTGGAGAGGAGTGGGGAGGGAGAGTAGGGGGGTGGGCAGGATAAAACATTACAGGGACAATAGCAGGAGCTGCCGGAGAGTTCTGGGCATGTTCGGAGGAAAAGGAGCATCTTTAATCCTCGTCCTGTTAAAATTGAAGTAAGGCTAGCGGCAAACCCCAGGGAGATTGCCCTACACTGAGCCAGGGTTTCAAAGGAACGGAAAGGAAAAGGAAAGACAAGATTTGCCGTTGAAACATTTATTTGCTTAAAAACATCATGCGATTTAAGAACACGTGTAATAAGAATGGATGCGTGCCATGGAACACTGTCCCCCATAAATTTCCCCTCAAGGTGCCTAAAGCCTCTCTTCCTTCCTTCAGGTACCATCTGCTTCAAACCCTCTCTGCTTCCTCCTCTCCTCTCTAACCTCATGGATATCTTTATCAAATTCTTGTTGAAACACGGAAAAGAAAAATATTTCCAGCAGTGAAGGCTTTAACTTGTCGCCTCCTGTTCTTCTCGGATTTCTAAAGCTCGGAGGCCTGGAGAATATGTTTCCAATATCCTCTCGTCTCTCTCTGTTAGCGTTTGGCTCCCTTCTACAGCAAGGAGGTTCTGACCTCTGGCGTCTCTTGGGGACGAGGGGTTTGGAGTGGGGTCAGGCTTGTCAAAAAGGGAGAAGCCACCGCCGCCTCCGACAGCCCACGTCCCCCGGCGCCTTTAATACGTTTAACCTGGGAGAGGCATTGCTCCAGCCCAGATTAGATTACGGGGTTGGTGGAGGTGGCCTAACAAATGGCACAGACCGGTGTGTGGGACTGAGCTAATCTCTGTTGACACGCATCTAATGCAAGGCCCGTGTTGAAGGCAGCGGGTCCCGTCTGCAGCTCGGGTTTTGCTTGATGACCGAAGGCGGAGGAGAGGCCCAGGAAAAGCCATGGAGACGCCTGTCTCTTTCAATCTGAGAGCGCCTGCAGTGTGCACGTCATTATTTAAAGGTCTCTTGGTACCAGCTAAATGTCCCTGCTTCCTGTGGGCAATGAGGTCGCTTTTATCTGTCCTCAGAGTGAGATTTTTATGATTAGAATGCTCTGAAATGTTCCCTTATTCACTTCCCCGGAATCTGGGAATGATATCATTCATTCATTTGACAAAACTGAGTGCATTCCTTCTCTTTACAGGACCCTCGCACAGGTGCATGAAGCCCTAATTCCTTGCTCACTGCGGGAGGCACATAGATTAAGTCCAACTCCACTTACCTCCTCACCATGGGACAGATTTAAATTCCCCAAGTCTCAATTTCCTCCCTTGGGGCTTGTCTTACCCCATACATCTACTCTTTGGCCCAGAATATAATAGTTACTCAGTAAATATTTGTAGACCAAGAGCATCTACAGGATAAACGCATGCCCAACAGAATTGAAGGGTCTGTTTATCCAGAGGCTGCACTGTACACTGTATATTAGGGCAAGCAGTTCTGTAATCCCTGCTCCCATCCTGCTCCCAACCCAGTAACTAAAATACAAGATGCACAAGGGCAAGGATATTCAAGTACCCAGATTGGTGCCTGAATTTTCGTTAAGAGCATAATAAATATTTGATCAATATTTATCAATTAGAGAATTGAATGCGCTGGAAGGCAGGGCATTGAACTATTTAATAGCTCTGGTTATCATTTTATTCCCCTATTTGCTTTTTTGATGAGATGAATTATCTGCCTTTTAAATTTTAGTTGATCTGTCACACTCTAGTACCAAGTGCCCAGGCTCTGGAGACAGACAATCTGAGCTTGGGGTCTAACTTCATCACTTGCTAGTTGGATGATCTTGGACAAATCATATAACTTCTCTGGGTATCCATTAACTCATTTGTAAAATGGGTAAAACAACTATCCCACCTACCTAATTAGGTTTTTTTGAGGTTCAAATGAGTTGACTTATGTCAAATGCTAGAAACAGTGCCTGGCACATAGGTAGATGTTACTAATATTCATTAAGTATTGAATTGTGTCAACATTTAAAAAAAATAAATTTAGTTGAGTGAATATAGCAAAGTATAAATAATATTAGAAAAGGAAAAGGGAAAATGGAAATATAAAGGTTATTTTTTACCCACTTTCATGAGATATGATTGACATTTAAAAGTCTCTAGGTATTTAACGTGGAAAACTTGAGGAGTCTGAAGATGAACTCACACCCGGAGACCATCATCACAACCAAGGCCATCAACGCATCCATCACCTTCAAAATTTGTCTCCCACCCTCTTTATTTATTTTTGATGATAAGAACACTTAACATAAAATCCACCCTTTTAGCATTTTTTTTAAATTTTTAATTAGCAGGGGTACATAATCTTTCTAGGACGCACGTGATGTTTTGAAATAGTCATACAATGTGGATTAATCAAATCAGGGTAATTGGGGTACACCTCACCTCAGGCAGTTACCATTACTTTATGTTAGGGACATTCCAATTCCACATTCTTTTAGCCATTTTAAAGTATGCCCTAACTTAAAATTGTTGAAGTATAAAATACAGCATTGCTAACTATAGGTGCTACGGTCTACAGAGTGTAGACTAAGTCTAGGACGTATTCATTTTGTGTAACTAAACTTTGTACCTTTTGACCAACATGTTCTCATTTCCCTGTTGCCCACACCCCTTGCAATCACCATTCTATATTCTGAGTCTATTTTAGGTTCCTTATATAAGTGGAACTGTGGAGTATTGTTTCTTCCATGTCTGGTTTGTTTCCCTTAGCAAAATATCCTCCAGACCATCCACCTTGTCACAAAAGGCAGGATTCCCTTCCTTTTCAAGGCTCCATAAAGTTGTCCAGGCGTGTATGCCGAATTTCCTTTATACCTTCATCCACCAATGGACACTGAGGTTGTGTCCATGCTATGGCTATTATGAGCAATATTGTAGCAAGCACGGAAATGCAGCTATTTCTTTGAAATCCACATGGATTTACTCCTTGTGGATATAAATTCAGAAGTGGAATGGCAGGCTTGCGTGTAGTTCTATTTTTAATTTTGAAAGGCAGCTCCATACTGTTCTCCCTAGTGGCCGCATCAATTTACATTCCCATCCACAGTACACCAGGGTTCCCTTTTCCCACATCCTCACTAACACTTGTTATCTCAGAGGATTTTTTTTTTATAAGAGCTCATTCTAACAGGTGTCAGGTGATTCCTCTTTGTGGTTCTGATTTGCATTTCCCTGGTGATTAGTGACCTTAACACCTTTCCATATACCTGTTGGCCATTGGTATGTCTTCTTTGGAGAAAAGTCCACTCAGGTCCTTTGGCCATTTTTTAACCACGTTATTTGGGGTTTTATTGTTCGTTTTTGTTTTTTCCTGTTGAGTTACAGGAGTCTCTTGGTTTGGATATTAAGCCTTTGTCAGATATATGGTTTGTGTAACAATATTTTTAAGGTAAAGAGTTTACCAGATAAATACACACACAGCATAACTTTGCAACAAAGTATTCAGCATTCTGGGAAATACAAACTGCCAGGTTGATTGAGGAAACAGAAAGCTGTGAGTGAACAGCATCAGAGTGAAGAATGTTCAAAACCGATATCCAAAAAAATTATTCAGGGGCCAATTTTAAGAGTCAGTTTTATGGCCCGGCATTGTGGCGGGCGCCTGTGGTCCCAGCTACTTGGGAGGCGGAGGCAGGAGACTCACTTGAGCCCAGGAGTTGGAGGTTGCTATGAGGTATGATGCCATGGTACTCTACCCAGGGGGATAGCTTGAGGCTCCGTCTCAAAAAAAAAAAAAAAAAAGAGTCAGCTTTTAAAATAAATTAGTAATTCCCATACCATGTATATAACTTTGTTCCCAAACACAGGCAAAGGTGAATTACTTCTTACCTTATTTTTTTAAAACCACGACCGTGGCAACACAATGTATAAATTGTGCATTGGTCCCAAGTGATCCTCCTGCCTCAGCCTCCCAAGTAGCTGAGACTACAGGCACCCGCCACAATGTCCAATTAAAAATGGTGCAGAAAAACAAATCTGCAGGCTAATCTCATCTAGAATCACGAAGACAAATCCCTCACTCATTAATTTATACATTATGTTAAAAAGATGATTCGTCACGTTCATGAAGAGTTTGTGCTAGATATAATATAAAACAACTCATCTCTATGCCAATGTAGAAATGTGTAATAATCTCAATAGCTTCGTAAAATGTATCTGAATAAAAGCCAGTATCTATTCACCAAAATGCCTTTCAGAAAGCTCAGAATAAAGTATAGTTTTGCTTTGTTTTGTTTTTTAATAAAACATCCTAAAGATTACCTACCTTAAAAACCAAATGTGGAGGCCAGGCATGATGGCTCATTCCTATGATCCTAGCAATCTGGGAGGCTGAGGCAGGAGGATCCCTTGAGCTCAGGAGTTTGAGACCAGCCTAAGCAAGAGTGAGACCCCATCTCTACTAAAATAGTAAAAATAGCTGGGCATTGTGACAGGTGCCTGTAGTCCCAGCTACTTGGGAGGCTGAGGCAGGAGGATCACTTGGGACCAAGAGTAAATGAGACAATGATGTTGATTATCACTATCAGCATTTGACATTTTTCCTGGAAAGTCTAAGCACCATAACAACTTATAAAAAAAATACGTAGATAAATAGACATAAAAAAAAAAGGAAAAATATCTTTTGCAGGTGAGATAGTATTCTATCTAGAAAACACAAAGAAAACCACTGAAAAGTATCAAAACCCAATAAAGAGTTCACTAACTTTGCCAGACACCATATAAAACATTCAGAAATCAATAGTTTCTTAAGCAGCAACAAATAACAATAATTTTCACAAAATGCCTAGAAAAAATAATACGAAATGTATAATACCCACACGCAAAAAAATAACTAAACATTCCTAAAGGGCATACAAAAAGATTTGATAAAATTATGTGATTCACTTTCTCTCTATTGTTTAAGATGAACTGCAACTCTAAAAGAAAATACCAGTGATTATTTTTATGAGGTGTGAGTTAGGGGAGGGAGGGTGGCAAAGTAGTTTTCAAGTGTTTTTGGATGATGAAATGCTTGTGATTCACCAAGAATTTATTTCCAAAGGTGGAAAGTATTTCCCTTTCTAGATAATAACAGTATCCAGCTATGATGATCAAATCGGATTCTTGGCTGGAAGAGTTGATAGAATGTGCTGGAAGGGACAGGAGAGTAACGGCAGAAATAGACGTAAGTCAGTGATTTGGTATGTGACGAAGGTGGCAGCCTAGATAAGGAAGGGTCATTCAGAACAGCTGCTGGGACCATTGTGTATCTAGGGGAGCCTCATCAACTTCAAACTTAATTCTTTCTCTTAGCCCTCATGGTTCTCTTTCCAGAATCTTCCTCCTCTCCCCACGCGGCACCTCCCTTCTTTTTCCTGGCTTCTGCATTTCCTCTGACAGAACCTCCAAGACCTCCTCCATTATTACACAGCACGCTTCACCCCTTTCCTAAATCTACGTTCCAAAAATGCACACCTGTGCCCATCACAGCGGTCAGCCAACCTTTCCTTACCAGGATGGTCCCCACTCTACTGGTTTAAGATCAGTGGGCGTGGAGGGAAGAAGGGAGCTCATTTGTCTCTGGTAATCTGTGTAAACTAGGCCTAATAGAAGTTAGGCAATTCTACTGTTACTGAATGATAAATTTCCAAATTTAGACATTCTAGTGTTTAACCTCTAAATCAGCCTACCTCTCTCAAAGCTCTGTGAATTAAGTAGCAATCATGATCCTTAAAAAGAAAATAGAAAATAGGGTGTATGGTATAAAAATCCAATTAAGATATCAAGAATACTAGATCTAAATGGGGGAATCAGAGGCCAACACTTGTATGCAATGTCTAGAATCCCCTTTATAATATCCAAGCACCTTAAGTTTTATGCTTTATCTTGATATGTTAAGTGACAAAGAGCTTACTACATCCGGAGACAACCTATTTCACTGTGGGGAAGCCCTGGGAGATGTTTTCTTTCTATTGAGCCCATTTCTACTTTCCTTCAACTTTCACCAGCAATTGCTATCTCTTCCTCCTAGATCTATGGAAAATAAGTCAGATACCTCTTTGATAGAATGTCTAATATTTGATGGCAGGTAAGAGCGTCACCTCAGTAAGAAGCTGCCTGATGTCCTTTGGGGCATCCAGGTATTTTTCATGTCCATCTCACAGATGGGAAACTGGTCTGTCTGAGAGAAAGAACATGTGCAAAATTAGAGCGCCTCTTAGGCTGGACTTGACCCCAGCCATGAAGCTCTGGGTTTCACAGCAAAAGCATTGAATGAATGCTTACTTCATGATCGAAACTAGATTTGTCTACATCTTGATGTCAGCAAAACCGATGCATAAAATGATGCTGAATATATATTAAGAGCATGCACATGAAAAGAGGAAAGAGGGGCGGCACCTATGGCTCAAAGGAGTAGGGCGCCAGCCCCTTATGCCAGAGGTGGCAGGTTCAAACCCAGCCCTGGCCAAAAGCTGCAAAAAAAAAAAAGGGGGGGGGGAAAGAAAGGAAATAAAAAGCAAAAAGAAAAGCAGAGAAAGAAATTCTAGGATGCAAATAATGAGTGGAAAAGGAGGGGAAAGGGGAAAAAAAGGTGAAGATGCCAGTGATTTGGGGACAGTTCCCACCTCTGACGCTGTTGGAAGCCTGTCCATGTGTACCCAGGCCATTCTTTTCCAGAAGTGAGGGAATGTAGGAGTAGGAGCTTTGGCAAAAAGATCAGGAGAAAACAAAAAAGCTTTTGCCTTAGGGGACCTGAATAACATCAACTTACAAGAGAATTTAGAATCTGGTTTTTTTTTAATGACAAATAGAAGATATCTGCATCTGATCTTAATGAATACTTTAAGTACATGGTTATTATTTTCCTCTAAAACAGGATCTCAATATTAGATCCATAAGCTCCACTTCAAAGTTAAAGCGATCTTTGAACCCCCTGAAATTATATAAAGTGTTGTGTGAGTGCTCAATTATTTTTCTTCATAGTCTCAAATTCTTAACAGTCATATGACTTTATAACACTTCGGTGATAGAGGTGCGGCTGTCAGGACAGAGCGACCTCGGAGTTTGGCAGAATAAGCCTCTGATCTCAGACTCTGCTCAGATGCTTACAAGTTGAAGGACCTTGGCAAGTCATTTCACCTTGGTTAGGAGCAGGGCAGGACCTGGGAACACTTAAAGTGTGTTAAGTGTATTGTTCAGAGGGTCGCCAAGAGCTCCCCTACCACCACCTCCACCCAGGGTACTTAGCTGAGTAAGGGCGTATGTATGTGTGACCCGATGGGCATGCCATGAGAAATTAAGTGGGGCACGTCCAGTCCTTGCTCACTGAGATTTGGAATGGAATTCAGAGAGGCTCCTCGCTCTCTGCTGGTGGGTTAAACCAAGCAGACGGAGAGACAAGAGCTGAGGATTAGCCATGTTTAGCCTTGTAAATGCAGAGAGCAAAGGCATTGACCTTAGGAGTGGAAGGAAGGATACATATGTGAAATATGTATAATGTACAAGCACGTATGCAGAGAAGAAGGCTCTTGAAAGATAACACACCAAAATAGCAATACTCTGGCTGATGAGACCAAATGCTTTTTAATTCTCTTCTTCCTATTTCTCTGTATTGTCTGTAATTTTCTTTTCTTTTCTTTTTTTTTTTTACAGCAAGCACACATTAACCTTACAATCAGCAAAAAATGATGACTCTATTTCCATTTGGGGAGAATTTTCTGTTCGAGGAATGCATCTGGGGACACTAGAGTTTTCTCCATGCAAAGCCCGAGGGAGAGAGGGAACCAGCGCTTAGGCCTTTGTAGTAAATATCTCCAGACCACACTAAATCCAATCTTCTCATTTGGGGTTATTTGCTTTCCGGACCGTAAGGCCGTGATGGATCCCAGATTCAGCACTCGTGGCATCTCAATCAGCTGTGTTTAGATGCCGCTGTGACACAAGATTATGACATTTTGATGGGATTAGGAGATAATTTTGCTTTAATCTATAAAGCCCTGGATGCTTTGGGATCTGATTACCCCGGCAATTCCCCTCCTCAGCCCTAGCAATTAAGATTAGCCTAATGCTCCTGCTAACGATCCCCACGTTGAAAACTCAGGAAATCAGGAATGGGTGGGTTTTCGTGGAGCTGTTTTTTCTGGTTTGGTTCTCCCTGTCCTTTCTGGCTGAAGGCTCTGGGCTGTCTCTGAGGCTGTTGTCTTTGGAAGCTAATGGACTGCCTGTCAGACTTCTCTGTTTTCTGCAGAAGCTGTTTTTGGGGAGGTGCTTCCATCTTGTCCTTGTTTAATCAGGGAAGGTTTGCTTCTGTTTAATTTAATCAGCTGTGCTTGGACTGGGCACCATTCGCCCCAACAGTGACGAAAGGAATTTTTTAAACCTGCCCCAGAAATGACAGAGCTTAGACTTACTCTGTCTGCTTCGGGAAGTTTCGTTGGTCCACCATAACCGCAGCGGCCTCAGATGGTGTTTTCCAGAGAGATCCGCTCTCAGAATCTTGAAACTGCAGGAATGTATAGTGTGTGGTCAAATCATCGTTACTTTTAATTCCGGTTTCGTTTCCACTAAAACACAGTTGCATGAATACAATATAAAAAAAAATACCCAACCCAGAGTATTAAAAGGTACAGGTTTAATCTTCTACCGTTTAAATGAGGTGGATGTGAGAGGCAATAGGTCAGGTGTTAAACACTCCTGTTAGCACTTCCTATCCAACTCTCCACCCCACTTTCTGCCCTAGAGTCCTGACCTATATGGTCAGTGACAATAGACTCCCTTACCCTTAGGAGTCCTGATGGGTTTGACCAACGGGAGGCATTCCCTGGAAACAGGGAGGAGGGAGAAGAGAGACATCGGTGATGTATTCATTCCCCCAGTGCTCCCTGCACTGGTTCTGGGATTGTCAATGACTGTGTCCCTCTACTGAGGCCCCGTGTCCTGCCTGGAGGCACCTTCCTGTGGGGACAGAGGTCTCTAGGTTCTGATAACTTCTCCTTTCCTCCACCAAACTCTCCGGGCCTAGAGTAGGTAACACTTCAATTCCAGGGCATCTCACCAGCCTTATTCATTTCTTTCAGCATTGCCCACATTTTGGCTAAAACTCCCCTGGTGACCTTCGCTTGTGTCCCTCCTGTTGAGGGAGCCTTCACTCTCGTACCTGACTGGTCCCAGCATGGTGGCTGACAGCTCACATTTCTGGAGTCAGGAAACCTTTAAACGCAGGGGCTCCTGGGTTTGGCAAATGAAGTCATATTCCCGAATCCCAATTTCTTCATCTCTAAAATAAGCCCCCAAATAAAACCCAGCTGATTGGACTGTCCATGCAGAGGCAGGGCTCACGCTGAAGACGGAGGGGTCACTCCACACGCGGGTCCTGGGGAATGCCGGGCAGGTGGTGCTCAGATGCACGGGCAGGCAGGGCCACACGTGGCTCTCAGCTGCTCGTCGGTGGAGAGACAAGGGCGAATGGGGCTCAGAAGATGAGAGAGGAAGGCAGCCAGCCCAAGACTGTCTGATCCCCAAACCTTTGCCACCCAGGGAGGAAAGCCAGGGGGTGCGGGTGACGTGATAAGAGGGCTCCGAGGAGTGTTCATTCCCGGGCTTTCAAAGTTTGCCCCTTCCTCCTACAGGAACCAAACTTTAATAACCAGAGCCAGGGAGTGAAAGAGAAAGAAACCAGGCTAGTGAACCATTCCCCCCTTTAAACGGGTCACATCGTGTTCAGACGTAGGCTTTGAAATTGTGCATGTGTAACCACAGCAGAGAGGTTTGGAGCCCCTCTGATCCTCCTGCCTGAGGGTAAGCCAAAAAAAAAGAAGA
>CAUYQV010002246.1:0-30240 GCA_963574575.1 Galagoides demidoff | reverse complement strand
GTTGCAGGGTGCAGGCCAGGTCAGGCCACTCTTCACAGAGGAGAATTATTATTCATTCTACTGGCTGGACAGCAAAGATACCAAACATTAAATTGAGGTTCTTATTTTTCCCACTTTAAAACCAACTCCACAATGGTCCTCATTTACTCTCAAAGCTGGTTTCTGTGTGATAATGCCACTAATATGATTATGCCAACCTTTCACTGCTGCTCACCTTACACTTTATATCTGAAGGTCATGGTACTAAAAACTGCCATGGGTGTTTTCCAAGGTATCTGGTTATCAGGCTTGACTATAATTCTAAAACTGATGATCAAGAAACAAGTTAATAGGCACTTTATAGAATGGGTATCGAGCTGGGGGAGCAGATCCACAGAGAAAGAAACAAAAGCACTAGGTTAGGGGCATGCCAGTGCTCAGGGAGCTTACACTACTTGTGCCCTGAGACGAATGTAACTTATGATTTGTTTTTCTTAGGGGAGGACTGGTTTTACCTACCACGTGGAATGCTCCTGGGGCCTTGACAGGTCTGAAGCCATCAACAGGCACGCACTGATCAGCGTGGCCATTGCAGAAGCAGCTGCCCTTGACAATGAAGTCATAGATGGCGTAGTGTGTGAAATGTTGAGGCTTTTCATTCAGGTCATTTCTCTGACAGGGGCAAGACTGTCGTTTGAGCAGCTGCACGCGGAGGTTGGTGATCTTTAGCTGCTCCTGAACTTTGGCACTGTAAGGGTTCTCTTCATTGTACGGTGGTGACAGGGCTTTGAAAATAACCTATAAAGACAAAGAAAATACCATAGATTTATATGACTGTGTGCAGACTCTGAATTGTTTGCCTAGTAGAGTCCTGGTTTGATTTATACCTTTCATCGTCTGTTAGTGATAAGATAACAGGAAGGTTTTAGACCTTGAGCACACCTAGGGAAGAGCTGCCTTCTTCTTCTAAGGAGCAGATGTGCTGCCAGTTTGCACACAGAGTAACCAGCAGAGACCTGACTCCTGAGACGAAGCCAAGGAGGCAAAGATCTTGGGTTTCAGGGGATTCTGGGAAGAGGGAGCAGCAAGCTTACAGGCCTTGAAGCAGCGTTAAGCTCGGCATGTTCAAGGAAGAATGACAAGGTCGATGTGACTGGAGACTGTGAACAAGAGAGGGCACAGGTGTGAGACAGATGGGAACGGAGCCCTTTAAAAGCCATAGTTGAGTTATTCTAACTGTAGCAAAAGCCACTAGGAGGTTGTAGGCAAAGAAGCGATATGATCTGATTTACATTTTTCTAAAAAAGATAACTCTTTTGGATATAAAAATGCCATTTTAGAAACTAGTTTATCCAAAAAGTATGAAGAGGCAAGAATCAACTGTGTGGGGATCACATCTCCAGGTCTCCTGGTACAGAACTGTCATCAATGGAATATGAGTTTGGGGGAGGTGGGAATAATTCAATAGACATTTGGCCTCTACCACCTATTCTCTACCCAGTAGCCAAGGTGATTTTCTATAAATACAAGTTGTGTCACATCCTTCCCTTGCTTAAACCCACCCCCACCCAAAGACCTCCCATATTCCTCAGAATAAAACGCAAAGTCCTTATAATGGCCCATTTGATTTTTGTTCTTAGTACAAGCTACCACCTGCCACGTTATATTTGTAGTTATTTACTGAATTACAGTCTTCCCAGTCTAGAATGTAAACTTCACAAGGGCAGTCACTGATGTGTCCCAGGACAGTGCCTGGCACTTGGTAAGTACTCAATAAATTTTTGGTAAATGAATTAATGATAACATTGTTCTTGCCATTCCTGTAATAGGTGAGAATTCCAAACAACTAGCTTCCTTACAGAGGGTCCTAAACAGAGTCACATAATGAATTTCATGTTCTAGCACCAGAAGGTAAGAGGTAAGAACTTGTCTTATGACAACAGTAATAGATAACTGAATAATTAACCAGTGTTTGTGTTTCTTGTTATTGTTGAACTGTCAAAACTTAGAAAAAGTTGCATCTTAAACCATACTATCCTCATGATAAGTGGTGAAAACCAGAATATTAGGAAATAAAATTTTCCAACAAACAATATGTCATATCCTTGAAAGTCAGGATAGAATATCTTTTTCTTTTAACAACAGCCTGAATCGGAACATGATTTCGTATTTTTAAACATTAAACAAAAAAGCATTGAATCCACTGTGGGCTTTCTGCGGGACTTATTTTCAATGTGACACCTTAAGCACTGCATGTCAGACGTTCGTGAGGAACTCTTGCTCCTAATAGCATAAACGATGTGGCTACTCTTATTTTATCAACCACAGTAATGCAAGAACATGGAGAAGGATAATCCAGTGTTAACCAAATAAGCGTTCCACCAAAAAGTCTGTGGTGTCCTTCTCTGTGTTGTCCGCCCACCCTTCCTTTTCCGGAGTATTGGTGGCAACTGTTTGCTCTCTCTGTTCCTGTCTCATACTATTTACCCTTGACATTTACCCTTGGCCCCCCTCCTTCCCCTCCCCAATTATTATTCAGCACATGTAAAGCTAGAGGAGGATCCAGTCAAGGTCTGTAGGAACTTTGAGGCCCTTGTGCTTCCTGAGCCCGGACTGTGGAGGCTGAATGGCGTCTCTGTGCTTGGTGTGCATGACACCACAGTTGGCACGCCAATATCAGCCAGGAAGGGACATCATGACCCCTGAGGCTGCATGCTGGAAAGGAGACAGCAGAGTGCCACAGACACAAAAGTGAACGGGAATTTAAACCATGAAATCTTTTTTCCAGAAAGGAGACGCCTTAATCTGATACCCTGGGAAATGGATCTATCCTGCATCAGGAAACAAAGAGCACGCCAATCCAGATGCTGCAAACTCCTGGCAGGTCGCCCTTTGGGTCCCACCCAGTTTTTCTTCCAACATCCCCAGAAGAAGCCTGTATGGCACTACTGAAATGAAAGAAGAAAAAAATGTAGAAGGCCTTCATATGATACCAGCCTTTTCTGGGTTTTGTCCCCACAAGGACCCGGATGTACCTATGGGCCCATCACTGATCCTCAGTCTGTGGTTGCTTCTGAACTTACACTCCCAACAAGTCACAGTTAAAAAGGCAAAGATCAAGCTTTTTTTGAGTAGGATCAAGCATACTTTAATATTTCTGGCTTATTAGTACTATTGGCCAGAACGTCTCATTTTTTTTAAGTTAAGAAATTTCATTATTTTTTGGTAGTTAATATGATGCTCATTCCAGAAAGACCTGTCATACAAAAGTTGATGATATTAGGTACCTGCGATGTGATCCATTCCAAAGACAACCAAGGATACCAGCTCCACAATATCTTTCCATCTAAACTTCTGTGTGTATATGTACATATAAAATGTAATGTAAACAGCTTTGTATATCTTGGGAGTATTCTTCCAAGTCAATAAATATACTTCTACATCAGCGGTTCTCAAATTATGGCCTCCAGGCCAACAATGTCTGAGAGAACTTGTTAGAAATGCAAATTTTTGGACCCTCTCCCAGTATTCCAGATCAACTGAATCAGAACCTCTGTGGGTGCTGCCCAGTGATCAGTGTTTTAACAGGCCCTCAGGGTATTCTGATGCACAACCAAGTTTGAGAAATTCAGCTGTGCAATTTAAAAGCCTGTTTTGAATCCCATTGTGTGGGTATTATATAATTTAGCCAGGCTGCTATTGTTAGGCAATTAGGTTGTTTCTAATTTTTTAATGTAACCAACTACAACGAACAACTTTTCAGCTAAAAAGTAGACATATGGAAAGTAGTCCCCCTCTTATCCTCAGGGAACACTTTCCAAGAGCACCAGTGGTTGCTTGAATCTATGGATAGTGTCAAACCCTATATACTACATTTCATGCTATAAATATATATATATATACACACACATACACACACACACACATATATACCTGTGATAAAGTTTAACTTATAAATTAGGCATAGTAAGAGATTAACAACAGTAACTAATAACAAAATAGAGATAACAATGCACTATAATAAAAGTCATGTATGGCGGCACCTGTGGCTCAAAGGAGTAGGGCGCCAGCCCCATATGCTGGAGGTGGTAGGTTCAAACCCAGCCCCAGCCAAAAAAAAAAAATCATGTAAATGTGGTCTTTCTTGCCCCCAAAATATTTACTGTACTGGTTAACTGTGGTAACTAAAACCAAGGGAAATGAAATTACAGATAAGGGGGGGGCCTACTGTAATAATTTCCTGAAGATACACTTCTAAATGTGAAATCAGTGAGTCAAAGGAAATGAATGAAAAAGATCTGACCCTCTGAGTGAATCACGAACCCTTTCCTACCTAATCTCTGGAATCTTCACATTTCCCTGGTCTTGCCGTTTGTCTCTAAACCTGGAATCCCTCAAAACTTTGCTTGAGGATCTGGATTCCTGGCTCAGTTCCTGCCATTTCTTATGCCCAAGTGTACAGAAGAAATCCTTTAAAAGTCTGAAATTAGTGAAAACCGCCTTTATTGACTTTCTTTTCTACAATTTCACTCACCAAAAAACCTGCAATAACAGCACTGGAAATTAGTAAAAATAGCACCTATTACATTTATGCTTTGACTGAGATGAGACTAGGAACAGAGTATCAACACAGGGTGAACAGAATAAAGAGTAAATATCAGATACATAAGAGTCAAGAAGTTCTTTTAGAATTGAACGCACAGGCTCGGCACCTGTGGCTCAAGTGGCTAAGGCGCCAGCCACATACACCTAAGGTGGCAGGTTCGAATCCCCAGCCCGGGCCCGCCAAACAACGATGGCTGCAACCAAAAAAATGGCCGGGCGTTGTGGCGGGCACCTGTGGTCCCAGCTACTTGGGAGGCGGAGGCAGGAGATTCACTTGAGCCCAGGAGTTGGAGGTTGCTGTGAGCTGTGATGCCATGGCACTCTACCCAGGGGGATAGCTTGAGGGTCCGTCTCAAAAAAAAAAAGAATTGAACGCACACCTCGCATATTGTTCCCTACCTAAAATGTTATTGCCTGTGCTAAATCATAATAATTCAAGAAACTCGGTTACTGTATTATTATTTTTAAAAATTCTTGTTAGCTGAGGAATGCAGGTCCAAGCTGATCACCCATCCCATAGACTCCCTTGGAACTTGTTCTTTCCATGACAACTCTTAACATTAGTCCATTGTTGGTGCCTATTTACTTGTCTGCAACTCGGTGCTCAAAGGGCAGGGATCTTGTTTGTCTGGTTAACAGCTGTGTCCCCAGCTTGTCCCACAGTCTCTGGCATAAAGTAGCATTTCATAATGACTATTGAATGAATGAATGAATGAATGAACTATTTCTCCAAATATCATTTTAAGATATTTAAAGGTTTAGAAGAATAAATGTGCTGTTACCACAAGTTCTGCACTCTTGACAGGAAGTACGTAAACATAGACACCTTTGCATGAATACTTTTGTAAAAATAGGTAATACGTTTCAAAATGCTTTATGAATTTCTTCAGTAGCGCACACGATATTTCATATTATTAAGGAAAAAGATCGAGCAGGCATGAGCAAACACCCAAAGAAATAGTGCTTTCGAGTCTCGTTTTCTTGTTTGCTAAAAATGGAATCCTCCAGAACATAATTGCAGTTTAAAAAAAAGATTTTTTTTAAATCCTAAACATCTTCATGTCCTTAAAGAAGTAGTTTTTCAGTGATTTTCAGTGATTTTCTCCATTGCTTCCTTTTCATTGGTTTCTGTTTCTACCTTGTTTACTTTCTTCTGCTTACTTTGGATTTAATTTGCTCCTCTTCTGGTAGTTTCATAAAGTGGGAACTTAGGTCACTGAGTTGAAGTGTTTCTTTTTCCCCCAAGCACTCCTTTCCTTGCATCCCGCAAATTTGGATATGCTGTGATTTCATTTTTTTCACTTCAAAATGCGTTCTAATTTTCCTTTGATTTCTTCTTTGACCCACAAGTTATAGAAAAGTATGTTCGTAAATATTTGGAAGTTTCTCAGATATCTTTTTGAGTTCTAATTTAATTCCATTGTAGTCAGAGAACATACTGTGTATGAAATGAATCTTTTGACATTTATGGATACTTGTTTTATGGCCCACTATGTCATCTACCTTAATAAATGCCCTTGAAAAGGTGTTGACATTTCTGGCTGTAGTTATCAACTTATCTATTAATATTTCTCCTTGCAGCCTTTGCTTCATGTATTTTGAATCTCTGTTATTGGGTGCATAAACATAGGAAATACCCCTCTTTATTCCTGGTAAAATTCTTTAACCTGAAATGTTTTGTTCATAGTAATTCAGTCACTCAAGCTTTCTTTTGAAATTAGTATGGCACATCTTCTTCAATCCTTTCACTTTTAACTTAGTTATGTCTTTATTTTTAATTTGGGCTCTTGTAGGCAGCAGAGTTGATCTTTTAAAAATGTTTATCTAATTTAATAATCCATGCCTTTATTTTATTATTTTATTTTTTCTGAGACAGGGTCTCACTCTGTGCCTTGGGTAAAGTGTCATAGTGTCATAGCTCACAGCAACCTCAAACTCTTGGGCTGAAGGGATCCCCTTGCCTTAGCCTCCCAAGTAGCTAAGACTATAGGCACCTGCCATAATGCCTGGCTACTTTTTCTTTCTTTCTTTTTTTTTGCAGTTTTTGGTCAGGGGCTGGGTTTGAAGCTGCCACCTCCAGCATATGGGACCAAAGCCCTACTCCTTTGAGCCACAGGTGCTGCCGGAGTTTTTCTGTTTTTAGTAGAGATGCCATCTCACTCTTGCTCAGGCTATTCTCAAACTCCTGAGCTCAAGCAAACCACCCACCTCGGCTTCCCAGAATGCTAGGATTATGGGTGTGAGCCACCGTGCCTGGCCAATCCATGCCTTTAAATGAAATGTTTATACTTTTTACATTTAATGCGATTGTTGATATTTTATCTTCATTTTTGAAAGATACTTTTGCTGGGTATTAAATTCTAAGTTGATGATTTTCTTTTTGTCTTTCAGTACTGCCCTGTCTTCTGACTTGTATTGTTTCTGATTAAAAGCCCTTGTCATTCTTAGATTTGCTCCTCTGTATATAACATGTTGTTTATTTCTCTGGCTGCTTTTAAGATGTTCTCTCTACCATTTTTTTAAAATAATTTAATTATGATGTGCCTGGGGGAGTTTTCCTCTTATTTTTTGTGTTTAAGTTTTGTTGTATTTCTTGGATTTATAGGTTTATAATTATAATAAATTTTAGCCTGTTAATTAAATTTTTTCCTCTTCTCTTCTCTCATCCCTCCTGTGCAGACTCCAATGACACATATATTAACTCAGCTTCACTGATGCTATGTGTATTGACTTTTCCTCCCTATCATACTGGGTGATTTCTGTTGCTATCTATTGAATGTCACTAATCTTTTCTTTCTTTTTTTTTTTTTTTTTTGCAGTTTTTGGCTGGGGCTGGGTTTGAACCCACCACCTCTGGCATTTGGGGCCAGTGCCCTACTCCTTTGAGCCACAGGCGCTGCCCTGAACTTCACAAATCTTTTCTTCCAAGTATCTGATCTACTAAATCTATTCAGTGTATTTTTCATCTCAGACATCAAAATTTTCAACAATGAACATTCAGTTTGGGTTTTTGCTATCTCTTGCATGCCTCTGCTTAACGTGGTTAATCTTTCCTCACCCTTTGAACATAAGGAGTACAATTTTAATGATTGTTTTAATGTCCTTAGCTACGAATTTGATTATTTGTGTCATTTCTGGGTCTGTTTCTATTGATTTATTTTTCTCCTTATTATAGGTTGTACTATGTATTTCCCTGTTTCTTTGCAGGTCTTGACTGACTGCCAGATATTGTGAATTTTACCTTGGTGGGTGCTGGATATTTTTGAATTATTGAGATTTTTCCTGGGATGCAATTCAGTTCCTTGGAAGATAGCAAAAACCTAACTCTTTGGAGTCTTGCTTTTACGTTTTGTTAGGTGGAACCAATTTGTTAGCATAGGGCTAATTCTGCCCCTATACTGAGGTGATATCTATCTAATTACTCTAATGATGGAATTATAAGTTTTCCGCACTGACCATTCCTGGTCCCATGTGACCTCTGAGTGAAAAAACAAGACCGACGTCATCTTAAGTTTTGGTTCTCCCAAAGTTAAGTTTCAAGTTCTCAGAAGTCAGGAGGCCTCCCCCTACCAATCAGAAAGGTGCATGACCTCACAGGAAGGTCACTTCCTTTTCCCTTCCCCTCACCCATAAAAGCCTCCTTCCCCTTAGAAGGAGGCCTTCAGCCCTATCTCGCTGTGCCAAGATACTGGAGGCCCAGGCTTGTGAGCTTGAATAAAACTCTCCTGCTTTTGCATTGGACCCTGGATCCCTGGTGGTTCTTGAGGACATCGTGATCTGGGCACAACATGAGGATTGTTCCCTCTGTCCTTCAGGGCGGTTTTTTCTCTGGCCTTGGGTAGTTTTCTTATATACATGTGTTGAGCTGTACTTGGCTGGAGGCTTGAGGGGGACTGTGGGAAGATCTCTGAAAGTCTCTGCCAGCACAGGGCACTTCTCTCTGCAGATCTGCCCTGCAAACTCTAGCTGTCTTAGGCTTCCCAGGTCCTTATTCAGGAAATCCATCAGTCAGAGATAGGGAACCTGCAGCATCTGAAGGCACATGTGGCCCTCCAGATCCCCCAACTGAGGCCCCTTGATCAAATCCAAACTTCATAGAACAAATCCCTTTATTAAAAGGATTTGCTCTATAAAATTTGGATTCAGTCAAAAGGCCACACCCAAGGATCCAGAAGGCCACATGTGGCCCCAAGGCCTCAGGTTCCACCTCCCTGCTAGACAGTAAGCCTCCCTCTCTAGGCAGTAAGCCAAGGTAACTGCAGGGCTCACCTCATTTGCTCACCTTCTCTCAGGGACCACTGTCCTCTCCTGCCCAATGTCCCACAACTGAAAACTATCATTTCATCTATCTTGTCTAATTTTTTAGTTGTTTCAGTAAGGAGGGTAAGTCTCATCCTTGTGACCTTATCTTGGCTGAATAGTAAAATCTTAAAACCCAAGGCAACTTAAGTTTTACAAAATATACTTTATAACCTTGTACATGAACTAAGCCCTTATAAAACATATTGGACATTTTATAATAAAGCTAGAAATGTGGATACATTTAGCAAATAAAAAGACATGAAAAACAGTAAGTTTTCTTATTAAGCATATCCAACTGAAAAATAAAACATGAACATCTAAACTTTATAACTTTATTCAAAAATTCTACATTTTATGGGCAGTCCCTGTGGCTCAGTGAGTAGGACACCAGCCCCATATACAGATGGTGGTGGGTTCAAACCTGGCCCTGGCCAAACTGCAACAAAAAAATAGGCAGGTGTTATAGTGGGCACCTGTAGTCTTAGTCCTCAGCTGCTCCAGAGGCTGAGGTAAGAGAATTGCCTAAGTCCAAGAGCTGGAGGCTGCTGTGAGCAGTGACATCACAGCCCTCTACCAAGGGCAATAAAGTGAGACTCTGTCGCCAAAAAAAAAAATTCTACATTTTAGTAATTTATATCTTAATAGGTAAACCCTTCTTACAAACTTTTAAGATAATTTATGATACCTATTATAATTTTCTACTTTCTATCATTTTTATGCTATCTTTTGATGAATCTTTATATGCATGTAGCCACAACATCTAATAAAATGTCTTATACATTCTCAGCAATATTTACTTAATGGATGATTTAGTACAGAATCATGTTACTATAGGTTACTTTTATTCATAAGAGAAAATACTAGGGATATACTGCCTCATAATAAAGTAGGTCATTTTACAAAATATCTTAGTTGTGTGTTTATCTCATGCCCCCTCCAAGAGGACTAACAGAATTTTACTTTATAGGAAAAATTTGATTTAATATTAATCAATATAAATTAATACTTTTTGAATGCCATAGTTGAGTAATATATTTTCAGAAAAAAATTATACCAACTACAGAAATGACTACAAAACCTTTAGGGAGGAATTCCTGGAATGTTTGCCTTATATTATCTAATAAAAAAAGAGAAATCTCCTCCATAGTAAAAACTATGTCTATCTTTAAAAAAAAATCACATTTCTTCTCTACTCTGTAGAAGCCTGCTTATAGAAGAGCATCTATATTGAGAAACATTTCCAATTGTATTGTAAAGCCATCATTTGTTTTATGTGATTGCTTACTAGTTGTTATTATATCTTACTGGGTAAACCCTAACAAATAGCATTGGTTAGTTCAGTTGAATCCTGCTACTACCCATTGGCAAATATTCTGATTATTGTTAGGTTGACAGCACATCTAAAAACCAACGTAGAAACTGGTATGTGTTTGTTTCCATTTCTGCTGTTTATCAAGCTATCTAAAAACTTAATCTCTCATGCCTTTTAGGTTCCTAAAATTCATGTGATTCACACATTCTAGTTTTGGTAGAATTCTGGTTTTCACGTGAACAGGGAGGTTACACTTCATTGATTTTGGAAGCCAGTTGCCAGCATCGCTTAAGTTGAAGTCTTAGGTATCTGAGTTGAAAAACCCAAAGTGCATACATTCTGTGAGATGAGTACATGCACCCCAGTATGCTTTCTGCTTTCATGGATAGGTGCCCTTCAGAAAGTACACGAAGTTTCAGGCTTCTACAGGGTTACATGAGTGGGAGTTCTGGTTTTATGGAAAGCAAGGCTGGACAAGGAGAAGATAGTGTAATTGACAAGTGGGCGTCTGCAGCTGAGCAGCTGGTTGGTTTAATTTTAGAACATTTGTCCTTGACTGTGCCACTTCAAGTGAAGCACCTACTTGTTTTAGAGAAGTGTGTCTGTCTTTGGGGCAGCACCAAAATCCCTCTGCTTATGCTCTGGAGCATAAGGCACCCTGTTTCATCAGATAGCCCACCTTTTAAAGTGGGAGAGTCTTATCTTCTGAGACAGGACAATATAACCTAATAAAGCTCTCAATGGAGCAGGCTAAGGAATGTAGTGCACTCAAGTGACTTACTTGTACGATAATAACCTCGATTTGTAAGTACACAAAAGCCTCTTTGCATGTTTCAAGGGCATATTTACAGTTTTAAAGTGATGAAAAGGCAGCTTCTTAAATATCTTCAGGGGGAAGGGAAATGACAGAACTGCAAAGAGGAAGGAGAACCAAGACAGAAGACTGAAATAAAAATAAAGATTGGGGCTAAAAATAAAATTTATAAATTCCCCAATACATGTGGAATCCTAGTTCCCCCACCACCACCACTGAGTACTTGAAGTCAAAGGATCTGAGTATCACAAGAGTCCTCAGCAATCAATGGCCTTGTCCAGTTGGGGGAACTGAGGCTCAGAGTGCCTGAAGTGTCTTGCCTAAGGTCAACCAACCAACAGGCTGGTGACACAGTTAAGACTAGAACCCAGTTTCCCAACTTCCAAGGTAATGATCATTCCATTACATCCCACTTTATACTTGTTTTGCAATTAGTCATTTCTTAATTAAAGTTAGATTTAAAATATAGGATTTTAAAAATACATATATTTTTGAGACAAGGTCTCACTGTTGTCCAGACTTGAGCGAATGGGATCATTATACCTCACTGCAACTTCAAACTCCTGGTCCCAAGTGATCCTCATGCCTCAGCCCTCATAGTATCTGAGACTACAGGTGTGTGACACTATGCTGGTTAATTTTTGTATTTTTCATAAAGACCAAGTCTTGCTCTGTCGCTCAGGCTGGTCTCACATTCCTGGCCTCAAGTGATTCTCCCTCCTCAGTATCCCTAAGTGCGAGGATTATAGGCGTGAGCCACCACTCCCAGCCTGAAGAAAATATTATATATGATTTATCCCACCTCCACTTGTCAACCTAATAATAGATGTGACTATTATTGATAATGATCCCTGCTCCTGCGTGGCTAACAATGATGCAATGAATATTTTTAAAAGGGTATGAGACGTAGAAATGCCTGGAAAATGCACTGCTCTTTATCAATAAAATTGATTGGTATGAAGCCTTTTACTGGGAACCTGCCTTGTTTTTGCCAGTCTCTCTTCCTTTTGACTTGAGCTGTCTTTTAAAATTTATTTAATTGCTTGTATTCCCCTCTAGACTGAGTGCTAGACAAGAGTGCAAGGCCCTTGTCTGCTTGCCTACCAGTTTGTAGCCAATGCTTGGCACATGTAAGAGTTAGTTCATATTTGTTGCAAACTCATACTCAGGCTTAATGATGATTTACATTTTATCAACTGCTTTTATTTTATTTATCTCATTTTATCCTCATAGTTGATGTATTATTATTATTCCTTCTCATTTTTCGGATACAAAGACTCTGAGATGTTAATTAACTTGTCCAAGGTCATCTAGCTAGGAAGTGGCAGAGTATTTGAACCCAAGTTGTTGGAGTACCCAAGTTCATTGTTATTGCCATTATATCACAGTTGACTGGCTATAGAATACTCGAAGGGTGATGGGGTAAAATAACTGGAGCTTCCCTTTAGGAGAATTAACCCAGCAAAGAGAAGACCATAAATCATGGTAGAAGCAATGGGGAAAGTGGGAGAAGTGGGGAGGGAGAGAGAGACACATAGGAGGCAAAGAAATGAATGTCAGAACAAAAACTAAGAACTAAGTAAAGGCTAAGCTTTCAGAGCCATCCCTGGTTAGAGGACAGAAGGAAGGAGAAGAGCCAGAAATAAAACAAAAAAGGGCCTGTTCTTTTATTTTATGTAGAAAAACAATGAAAATTCTTTATCATAAAGCCAAAGGAAGTGAGAATGCAAAGAAAGAAAATGTAATTAACAAGAGTAAATGCAATTTAGAAGAAAAGAAAGGAGATTACCGGCTCGGCACCCATAGCACAATGGTTATAGTGCCAGCCACGTGCACCGAGTCTGGCGGGTTTAAGCCGGCCCTGGGCCAGCTAACCAACAATGACAACTGCAACAACAAAAAAATAGCTGGGCATTGTGGCGGTGCCTATAATCTCAGCTACGTGGGAGGCTGAGGCAAGAGAATTGCTTAAGCCCAAGAGTTTGAGGTTGCTGTGAGCTGTGATGCCACGGTACTCTACTGAGGGTGACATAGTGAAACTCTGTCTCAGAAAAAAAAAAAAAAGAAGGGAGACTACCAAAACTCTTCTGGGTTTGTCTGGATAACAAAAGACCTTTACAAGCTTAGATGGAATAAAGGACTGCTTTTAAAGGGTTTAGGAAAGACTATGGGACAAGGAAATGGAAGCAAGAGAGAAGTGACTGAAGAATTTTGGCAGTTTATTCATTCATCAGCTGATGGACATTTGGGTTGTTTATAGATTTTTGGCTATTAGTAAAAGTGCTATGAACATTCACGCAGAAGTCATGAGCACGTAAGTTATCATTTTTCATGGGTACAGAGAGGGATTGCTAGGTGGTACAGTAAGCAGTAATGCCTATAAGGAATTGTCAACTATCAGTTGTGGTGAAAATTTTAGTTGCTTCATATCCTCACCAACACTTAGTATTATCAGACTTCTTAATTTCAGCCTTGACAGTGAATGTGAGCAGCATCTCACTGTGCTTTTGCACTTTTGCACTTCCCTGTTGACTATGATGCTGAACATCTTTCCATGTGTTTGACATGCATCTTCTTTGGTGAAGTATCTGTTCAAAGGTTTTGCCCACTTTTAATTCTTAATTTTCTTCTTAATGAATTGTAAAAGTCCTTTATGAATTATGATATATAAATATGTATTCATGTACATATATTATATATATATATGATTTACGAATATTTTCTCCAAGTCTGTGGCTTGCCTTCTTATTTTCTTAACAACGTCTTGATACAGCTCAGCTCAGCGCCTGTGGCTCAAGTGGCTAAGGCGCCAGCCACATACACCTAAGGTGGCGGGTTTGAATCTAGCCTGGGCCGCCAAACAACAATGACGGCTGCAACCAAAAAAATAGCTGGGCATTGTGGCAGGCGCCTGTGGTCCCAGCTACTTGGGAGGCAGAGGCAGGAGACTCGCTTGAGTCCAGGAGTTGGAGGTTGCTGTGAGCTGTGATGCCCTAGCACTCCACCCAGGGGAAAGCTTGAGGCTCTGTCTCAAAAAAAAAAAAAACAAAAAAAACAAAAAAAACAATGTCTTGACAGGAAAAGTTTTTAACTTTTTATAATGTTCACTTTATCAATATTTTCCTTTTATGGTTTGTGCTATTTTTGTTCCATCTAAATTTTTTGCCTAAACTCAAGGTCATAACTATTTTCTCCTAGAAGTTTTATATTAATAGTTTTTAGCTCTTACATTTAGGTCTATAGTCCATTTTGAGTTAATTTTTTTTTTTTTCAGTTTTGGCTGGGGCCAGGGTTGAACTCACCACCCCCAATATGTGGGGCCAGCACCCCACTCCTTGAGCCACAGGCGCCACCCACTTTGAGTTAATTTTTCTAAATAGGTGGACAAGTGTTGAAGGATTTTCTTCCTCAGATATGCATGTCTAATTATTCCTGCACTATTTGTTAAAAAGATTATCATTTCTTCATTGAATCACCATGACAACTTTGATTTGCTTTTCTTTAGTCTTTTTGTTTGTTTGCTTGCTTGCTTGAGGGTAACTGTGCTTCCTAGATCTGTGGCTTTAAAGTTTTCATCAAATTTGGAAGGGCTTTTTCTATTTTTCTTGCAAATATATTTTTTATCCTCTGATGCTTCTTTGAGATTCCAATTACATGAAAGTTACATCACTGTCCCATGGTTCCCTAATGTTTTTTACTCAATTTTCTTTTCTCTCTCTGTTTCATTAACTTATAGTTCTTGAACCATACCTTCAAGTTGACCAAATTTTTCTTCTGCACTATCTAGTCTTCTGCCAATCCCTTGTGGTATATTTTTAATTTCAGATATTGCATTTTTCCTCTTTAGATTTCATTTAGATCTTTGTAAGTATCTTCCATTTCTCTCTTCATCTTCATGTTTTCTTGACCATATGGAGTATATTTATAATAACTGCTCTAATAACCTGGTCTGCTAATTCTATTAGCTGTCTTGTTTCTGGGTATGTTTTTGTTAATTTTTCTTTTGGTTAGAAGTCATAGAGGCTCGGCACCCACCACATACACCAAGGCTGGTGGGTTTGAAACCAGCCTGGACCAGCTAAACAACAATGACAACTGCAACCAAAAAATAGCTGGGTGTTGTAGTGGGTGCCTGTAGTCCCAGCAACTTGGGAGGCTGAGGCAAGACCAAGAGTTTGAGGTTGCTGTGAGCTGTGATGCCATAACACTCAACTGAGGGCAATATAGTGAGACTCTGTCTCAAAAAAAAAAAAAAAAAGAAATAAAAATAAGAAAAAGTCATATAGAATCATACCTTGTAATTTTTGATTAGACATTAGACATTGTGAATTTTATCCTGATGCTTGCTTGATTTGGGTCTATTCCTCTAAGAAGGTCTAGACTTTGTTCTGAGATGCAAGTAATTTACTTGGGATTACTTTAATCTTTTTGAGGATTGTTTTTAATTTTTGTTAGGTGAATCCAGTAGCCTTTATACTAGCACTAATTTAGTCTCATTACAAAGGCTTTCTGAAGACTGTAGCAGATGCCTATTGATTATGAGGTTTTTCTAGTCTAGATGGTGAGAACATTACTATTCCCAGATTGGTGGGAATAGTAGGAATTGTTCAACTAGTACTTTCTGGGAATTTTTTTTCCATTCTTATAGAGCTTCAGCTCACACATATGCAGCTCAGAATTGAGCCAAAAATGTAAGGAGAACTTTATACAGACCTCTGGATTTACTCATTCATGCAGCTCCTTCCTGTCCAGTATTCTGCCCCCTAGATTCCAGTGGTTTTGCCCTCCTTGGGCACTCATCTCTGTCTCCTCAACATCGTAGGACCATTGAACTCTGGGCTCCCCTCCCTATGCCCTAGCTTGGGAATGTTCCATCAGTGAGCGGGACTCATCATAAGACTGGCCATCTTTGTTTCTTCTTTCTTAGAGCCCAGTCTCGTGCTGCCTGTTGTCCAGTGTCTGAAAATAATTGTATCAAATCGTGTATCTGGTTTTCTTGTTTTAAACTGTGGAAGGGTAATTCCTTTAGCAGTTAATCCTTCATGATCAGAAACCAAAATCTCATTTCACAACGACAACTTTTAACATGTAACTTTGGGGAGTATTAGGAATGACACATAAGGAAAAACCAATCTGATTTTAAGGAGATTAGTTTGAATACTTAAATGTAATTGCTCTTGTTATTATTCCTTCCCTACTCTACCTCCATTTCCTCCCTACAAGGTAGAGGATTCTACTTGAGATTTTTCCCTGGAGCAAACAAAAGTTGCAGGGATTGCTTTCTATATAATTTGTTGTATTATGAGGCATACTCAGGGTCTAAATAGCAGAAACTATAGTGTTGCAGATATCTTTTTCCCCTCAAAGTATAAGAGAATTACAGCAGCTTGGGTATAGATTTTACTTCTAGAATCAAAAGTTCCTAAGGTTTAATTTTGGCCCCACTATTATGATCAGCACAATACTCTTTGTATTTTTCTATGCCTTGTTGCTTAACTGTAATACCAAGGTATTTTAGTGCAGAATGTAAAATTACGTGTATGGTAAAAGTGAATTTACCTGATGCAGAACAATAGAGATATTTCTTTAAATAAAGCATATTAGAGTAGACATCTTTGGTTTTCCAATTTACCTACAAAACCTAGTCACATTAGACAAAAGATAAATCATGAACACTCAGTTTTTAATGTCCAGAAGAATTCTATAAGTCTATGTAATTATATCTACATTTCTGTAAACACATAATTCTTTTCTTTTATTCCTCTCTTTAACAGTAATGCAATTCCTTTTTTGTTTGTTTGTTTGTCTTTGAGACAGTCTTACTCTATTGCCCTGGATAGAGCACCATGGCATGACAGGTCTCAGAAACCTCAAACTCTTAGGCCTGAGCAATCCTCTTGACTCAGCCTTTGGGGTAGTTGGGACTATAGGTGCCCACCACAACACCTGGCTAGTTTTTGCATTTTTAGTAGAGAAGGGGTCTCGCTCTTCCTCAGGCTGAAAAAGTAAGACAGTTCTTAAACCATAATGAGATTAAATGGCAGTAGACTTATCCACTGTGGCAAAAGCTTTTAGACTTTTTTTTCATGTTAAAGGCATTAAAACAGTTTTATTACCCCCTGTTTATCTCCTCAATTAATCTTCCTTATAAAAATGCATACACAGAGGGTGCCGAAGAGTATACATATTTTAAGAAAGGAAAAAACTGTATTAAAATTGTAATACTCAATATATACCAATAACAAAAGATGAATATAAGTCGCACTGAGCACCTATTATATTTTCAGAAGTCGAACATGACTTGTTTATTTAATACAGTTTTTCCCTTTCTTAAAATGTGTATGCATTTTGGGGGCACCCTCTGTATGTATGGGTATAAAATGTTAAGAATAAACACCTTCCCTGAGTAGGACCCCCAGAAAACCACAGCTGGCAGTTAATCTGATATTATAACTAGCTTTCCTGTTGGATATATGTATGCCTACTGGGGAATTTCCATAAGGCAAACTTAACACTAAAATCTCTTTCAATTTTTCATTCAAGAGACTTTATCAGGAGCAACCACAATGTCCTGATTAAGGTTTAAAAAAAGTAAAGCTTTCAACACTGTTACCCTGGTGGGGCTAGGCTGGCTACCAAACAAACAGACTTCAAAGGAACCTCCCAAACTTGCTCTAAGCCACAGACAAATATTTGCTGTTATTCCGGTACTAGGTAGCACAGGACCACTTCGTCCTTCACTCATAGGAGACCCTGAGAAGTAATAGTCACCACCCCGTCTTCCCAAAAGAGATGAATCTCACATATTTTTTATGGTTAAGTTCCAGTCTGAATTATGAGAATTAGTCGCAAGAATTGAATTAAAAAAGAGAACCAAAAAGCTGAATTAGAAGAATTCCAGAAATCAAGACCAGCAATTGGCTTTAAAAATAAAAAGGTATATTATTTTCTTTGCTTTGCCCCTACATGGACTGAAGTGCAATCAGTTCAACTGAAAGGTAGGCCTAATTCATAGGATTCATAAAGATGGAAAAAAGAAAACTTCATAAAATTATTCTAAAATTCCCTTCTGGTCACAGAATTGAGATTTATTCAGGAGGGCTAAAAGTGCAGAACTGGGCTTACAGAACAAGAAAGCCCGCAATAGAAATTTTGGGCTCAAAAAAGAAATTAGTCAAAAAATTAAATCTCATTTCAGCTTCTAAAATGATTTCTTTCTTATATGTGTATAATGAAAAAGATAATTCTAACCTGGATAGATTGCAAGCTTAGCTGATAGCAATTCTGGTTGTGTCTCTCATAACAATGTCATTTTAATTTTTAAGTAATGAAAAACCCATGATGAAATAAGATTAAAATCCCAGGTCTAAGTGACATTAAGCCTTTTAGTAAGAAAATCATTTGCTTATTAATTCAGCTCTTAAGTTACTGAGGAAATGCTTTATATCAGGCAGTGTGCGAGGCACTCCACATGCAAAAATGAATAAATTAATAATGCATAAGATTTCAATTGTCCCCTAATTCTCCAAAGTTAAGCTCTATCAAAAGGGACAGTTAAACAGCTCAAAATATTTTGAAGAATCAGAATGGAACATGAGGCCATTTCACTTGAATTTATCAATGCCGAAGATCTTCTCTAATGGCTGGTACCCTTTCTATCCCTATTAGATCCTACACCCTCAGCAGGCAGCATGTTTCATTTTTGGATGGTTCTAATTATCAAAAAGTTCTTCTGTGTTAAGCTCAGATCTGTTCCTTGTAATTTCTAATAGTGGCTCTGGGGCTATATAAAACACATCTATTTTTTTCTTTAATATGGAAGTCCTTCAAATACTGAAAGGCAACCATCCATCAACTTAACTTTCATTCCTCAGGTAAAATATCTGTTGTGTCTCGTATCACATAACAGCTTCTAGGCCAGTGCCACTCTGAGTGAGGAGAGTTTTATTTCATTATGTGTAAGTTGCCAATGGCAATATTTTCTAGACACTCTCTCCTCTATGATGTCAAGTAAATTCTAACCTCCATTTCCAAATATCCCTTTTTCCAATTTATTTTTTTAATCCAAGTGAATTTCAAAAGTTTTTCCATAACCTGAGCAATCCTCAGATTTTGTTTTTCCTGAACCAAAATGTTATCGTAAATTATTAGAGTTCTAGTGTGTGTGAACATTTTTCTTAACACATGACATATAAAGATGTTAGCACATTGAACTACCACAGCTAATATTTTTATGCAGTCTTTGAAATCACTAATATGCTTGTTTCCCTTGTGAATATGTGCAGTTTGTTTAAATGAACTTTGCCATGGCATGTCAAATAGACCTAAAATGTTTATATTATTGTTTAATAACTTCCTAATAAGACTTACAGATTCTACTTGACCTACACATAATAGTTTTTCCGATGTACTGAATACTGTAGTAGCTTTTGCTCTCATCTGTGGTGGAACATTTTTGATATCTAAATATTCACAGAGTTTAAGATCTACAAGCAATGCTCAGATCTTAAAAGGCCTAGAGTATTTCCAGGGCAGCTGGGGAGCTGATTTGAGTAGAAACAGTGGCTTGAGAAGAAAAAAAAAAAATGCATTCTTTATGGAGATGTATTTGGCTTTTGTTTTCAGTATAACAAAGAGAAATTTTATTTAAGAACAAAGAGAAAGTTTAGAGCACTTCCAAAGAGAGTTGGAAGTGGATTGCTCTCATGAGGGAAAGGAGGTGAGAGAGACGGGAGACATATTTGTTTATACAGCCACTTGAGCACTCACTTCCAGTCCTGGTTAAGATGCAAGATTGAAGTTCCAATGTCATTGTTTTGGGAGGGAAGGAAGGGTAGTAAATACTGACAGATGTTATGGAAATACACAGATCCTATCATTCCACTCTAATTCGTCTGATTCATAGGTAGGTCTAATTCATATGGTTCATCAAGATGGAAAAAAGGAAATTGTATAAAATTATTCCAAATTCCCTTCTTCATATTTCCATAACAACTGTCAGTGTATTATTTAGTTTATGAAAAAAATAATATTTCTGGTTATAGGCAGACTCTCAGGTAAGGCTAAGGCACTTATTTAAACACGTTACTGTTGCCCGGGCAGTTGAAGTGATGAAGGCAATTGGCTGGAAACTGACCAGAAGGGTATAATGGCCTTTGCGGATGCCAGTACCAGAGGCCAGCTCCGTAGGTAACAGAACCTCCCGATACACTCAGCTCCACCATCTAGAAGTAGTTGAATGGTTTCTTAAGTGGGCTTTTAAAGAAGGAGAGATAAAAAGAGGCAGAAAATATACATTACTGAACTCCTGGCTATAAATTTCCACATATGCCTTGTGTATGTTTTTATAAAGTTCTTAGAAGACAGGTGTGTTTGAGTTCTGTTTATAGTATTTCAAATTGATAATCTTTTAAACATGTTATAACTCCCAGACTAACTGGAACAGGACCTTAAGAGAGACTTTTAAAAGCATGTTAACCTGTCATATAAAATCATGAAGGAAATCTGTCCTTAACCAAAGAGTAAAAAGGCAAGTAACTCGGAGGAGAGCTAAGACCATAACTCTGCCCACTCAAAGTTCACTACAGAGCAACCTCTTCACAGAATCACTTGGAAATTCCTTCATGAATCTGAAACAAGGTGTAGGTGGTTACATTTCTTTCGGTTTTGATAAGACATTTTACTTTAAGCTCATACTTGTATCTTATCATAACACTGCCACCTAAAAATATCTTTAAAAACTTAGTTCCTTATCTCGTACTTGACATTTATAATACAGTTTATTTATTTTATTTTATTTTATCTTTTTTTTTGATACAGAGTCTCACTTTGTTGCCCTGGGTAGAATGCCATCACATCATAGCTCACAGCAACCTCAAACTCTTGGGCTCAAGCGATTCTCTTGTCTCAGCAGCTTGGGACTATAATGCCTGGCTATTTTTAGAGGCGGGTCTCTCTCTCACTCAGGCTGGTCTCCAACCTGAGAGCTCAGGCAATCCACCCAGCTAGGCCTCCCAGAGTGCTATGATTACAGGTGTGAGCCACCATGCCTGGCCTCATAATATAGTTTAAAGAGAATGTATATGGCGCCTATAGCACGGTGGTTACAGCGCCAGCCACATACACCAAGGGTGGTGGGTTCGAACCCAGCCCAGGCCAGCTAAACAACAATGACAAGTGCAACAGAAAATAGCTGGATGTTGTAGCAGGTGCCTGTAGTCCCAGCTACTTGGGAGGTTGAGGCAAGAGGATTGTATAAGCCCAAGAGTTTGAGGTTGCTGTGAGCTGTGATGCCATGGGGCACTCTACTAAGAGCCGCATAGTGAGACTGTCTCAAAAAAAAAAAAAAGAATTTATAAAGTCCAATAGATATGTAGAACTAAATATGGAATAAAAGCATATCATTTGCTGTTTGTTCATCTGATTTGTTAATTTTTCTCTAATTTCTCCCATTCTATTATTGCCTGTCTAGGAGATGACTGTGCTGCTGCTTTAACAAAAAGTATAACTTTTTTATGTTCAATTCTACTATTAAATGACAAAGGTTGATGTTGATCTCCAACTAAATGTTGGTACAAAAGCACTAAGGAAAGGTGCTGACTCTCAATGCTCCTAAAAACATGGACAGTTGACCAAAGTCAGTATAGGAAGTCCACAACACCCTTACAGTTTGTGTTCTAAAAATGTACTTGTAGATTATTGTCTGGGCTCTAGAATGCATTTTATGTGTCTTTTGTTTACTCCTGTGACCTCAGAGCCTGGGAGAGTGCTACACACCCAAATATTTGCTGAATGGCTGGATGAACTGGTCCAAAAGTCTACCAATAATGTAATAGAATTATATTATTATCAGTAATTAGCATTTACGTAGTACTCAGCTATTTATAAAACACATTCATATATGCCTTGTTATTTCTTACTTTGATCCAATTTACCAACGAAGAGTTTAAGGCCCACAGCCCTTCAGGCTACTTTAGAGGTTCGAGTGTGGGGGGGGATAGAGAGACCAGGGGGATAGAACGAGAGAGGTGACCGTGGTGATGGAGAGCCAGCTTAAGAGCTAGAGACACCACGCCCTGGTGCCAGACTGGACTTCAGTTCCTATACTCACACTGCCTTGCTGCGTCTAGTTAAAAAAATGTCAGCCATTAATAGAGACCCAGAGAATAAGGAGTCCTTTCCTTGTTCCCCTGTCTTCCCTTTCTCTGGCAGTTAAGTGACTTCTTTACATTCAGTGGTTGAGGAGAGCAGCTCCCCTTGCAGTTGTAAGAAATGAATCTCTCCAAAAAAGTCACACGGAAATTGAGGATGCCTGGCCAGCTACAAGGGAGGCTACCTGATCTAGTTAAGCAGCACTCAATACAAGCCCTCTGCTATGGGACTACTGGATATAAAAGATTTTCCTAAGTCATAATCTGTGTATTCTGAGTCAGATTGGACATGGAGGATCCAGAGACACACCTCTGAACCGTGTGTGAATCCTCTCTGTGCCATTTCTCACTGTGGGTCGCTCAGCCTTGGTTGAACTGTTTCATGGGATGAGAAACCGAGGGGAGTTCACTTGGCCTTAGGATATATATAGTTTTTTAGAAAGTCTTTCTTTGGTCATACTCTTGCCTTCTGAAAGCATCAGAGCCCATTTAATCCGTCTTCAAACATCTGAAGAATGTTAGCAATTCCTGAACATCCATAAATCCTCTCATAGGCGAAATATCCCAAGTTAATTGTTCATTATATAATGAGGTTTCTAATTGATCTCACTAGTTCTGCTCAGCTTTCTTTAACTAGGAATATCTTGACCTGAGCCTAATATTCTAGCTATGCTTTGATGAGAGAAGAGGACAGAAGGACTATTCTCTCCTTGTTTGGAACGTTACTCTTCTACTAATGTAGAAGATTGCATTAGCTTTCTCGGCAGTCATGATATATTGTTGACTCACATTGCGATCATAGTCAACTAAAGCCTCCAGGCCTTTTTCACATGAACAGCTGATAAATCACACCTCTTTGGTGATAGTACATTTGATTTTTGAAAAAGGAATTTATATTTATCACTATTAAGTTAAATCTTCTAAGTTTTGCTCACAATATTTAACCCTGCTCCCCTGAGCTTGCTTTCTTAAACAGTTGGGATTATGTTATCCCTCCCTAGAGGAACTGTAGCTAGAACTCCACTTTTCACAGGATCAAGTCCAAGGCACTTGACCTGAAGCATCCAGAGCCAGTCTCACCTTCCCCCATCCCTCTGTGTTCCCTACCCCACTACACGCTCTAACCAGTCTGAGAACTGACTTTCCTTACACACAGGTGCACTTTTCCATGGACTTTTCTTCTCTACTTTTCAATTATTAGCCATCTTTTAAGACACAGCAATTTAGTAAGTCCCAATCAGACTGTGAACTCCTTTAAGACAGGAATATACTACAAAGACTCACAGGTAGTAGGGAAGAGACACAGCTTAGAGATTTCTTGCAAGAAGTTTCTTTTGGCAAGGAAAATAATAATTAAACCTCTTTCTCCAAAGAAAGTGTCTCCCCAACTGGTTTCTCCTCTCAACTCTAAAAATGCAGGTGAATTGGATTTGGCTTAGCAGTTCTTAGGGAGAGAGAGAAACAAGCTTGGCAGTTTATCCGAATCAACTAAACAGCTACACAAGCTTGTCCACAGTGTCACGAGGCAATTGTTTTTCAGAATCACAAAACCGCCACCCTGGCAGCTAACACAGGACTGTGACAAGGAGCCTGGCCGGGAACACTGCAGAAGTGTAAGGACCACGCCTCCTAATCATTTCCAATAATACTGATGGAAAGTGAAGCAAACTCCCCAAGTGAACCTTCATACACACCTTGCGCTATTTACCAAAAGGTGGTGATAGATTTGTATCATCCCATCTCGACAAGAATCCTTTGTGCAACCTCTTCAAAGATTAGAAGAGCCCATGGTTTGGGTTTGCAAAGCAACATCATCCTTAGTAAGAAATTATACTTAGATGGACTGTCTACCTGAGACTCTGTCACCCTCTGTGGCTAATTTACAAGACACTTAGCAAGTCATCTGTCAAACATAGTTTGGCCTGTCTGCACACCAGATATTTTGCCATAAAAATGTCTAAACCATAATAAGCAAGAAGTTGTCAGCAGTAATATTAACAATAATGCCTCCAACTTCATTTATTTGACAAATATCTATTTAATGTGTCAGGCAGCAATTTAAAAGGGAGTCCTAAGGTAGTTGTTTCTCTAAGTGCAGCTGGGACCATCTTAAGGTGCTCACAAAACAATGTGATGGGGGCAGCGCCTATGGCTCAAAGGAGTAGGGTGCCGGCCCCATATGCCAGAAGTGGTGGGTTCAAACCCAGCCCTGGCCAAAAACAGCAAAAAACCAAACAACAACATCAAAAAAAAACCCGTGGTGGATACTGTGGCAGAGGTGAACACAGGACCCAGCAGGTGCACCTGTAGAGTGCACCTAACCCATAATTTTGGTCCAGGGGAAGTTTAAGCAAATTCCTTAAGAATAAGTAAGAATTATCTAGTGATTTACCTCTCTACCTAAAAAAGATTTGGCTGACAACTTAGATAAGTGAGAGGCAGGACTAGGGGAAGGGATGAGGAAAGAAGCTCTCTCCAGCCAAGAAAATGTGGGTCAGACAGTGGAGAAGAGCGTGGAGGCACCTCGGAGCTGCACACACATTCAACAGACCCAGCGGGGCCACAGCACAGGAAGAAGGGATGAGAGCAGAGGGCAGGGTATACTTGGAAGGGGCCCAGCTCGCCACATTAAAGGATGTGGACTATATCGTGAGGGAACTAGGAAGTCACTGATGGGTTTTAAGCAGGATAGTGACATCTTATATTTTTAAAAGATTCTTCAAGGCCAAGGTAGGTGGATCACTTGAGCTCAGGAGTTCGAGACCAGCCTGAACAAGAGTGAGACCCCATCTCTAGTGAAGTAGAAAAAATTAGCTGGGTGGTGGAGCAGATGCTTATAGTCCCAGATACTCAGGAGGCTGAGAGAAGAAGATGGCTCGAGCCCAAAAGATTGAGGTTGCTGTGAGTTATGACAGCACGGCACTCCACCCAGGGTGACAGAGTAAGACTGTCTTAAAACACAAACAAATAAATAAATTGGTCCTTTCGAGGGACATATAGAGAACAGATCAGGGAGCAAGTGAGACCGAATAGAGAGAATATTCTAGAGAATATCTCATACCACACACAGAAGAAGACTAAGGGTGATTTGCACTAGGGGTGCAGGGGTGAAGAAAAGCACACCGGCCCAGGAGAGACGCAAGTAGCAGAATGCCACAGGGCCTGGCATTCTGAAGCCGGTTGGAGGAAAAAAAGGAATGGACAGCCGCTCTAAGCTTTTTGCCTTGATGGGCCTTTCTGAGGTGGACAGTAATGCTGACCACACAGCTTTCGGTCTTCTCTGACAGGAGTTGAGCTCTTTAATGGAGAGTGAGCAGGGGGTTTGACCAGGTCTTAGGGATCAGAGAGCAGCTTTGAAAGAATCTCTGCAGAAATGGAAGAGCTGAAAAAGCAGGATTTCCAGGCAAGTTTGAGGGCTAAGTAACAGCATCTCTCCATACAATGGTATTACCATTTTCCCCAATAATAGTTCAGCTGTCAAAGCTGAAGGAGCAAGAAAGGTGAACAGTGGGCTTGATCTAGGTTGGGGATGTGATGGAAAGATAAGAGGGCAAGGGAGAGAACTGATAGAAGATTCCAGAGAGAAAATCACGGGCACAGGCCAAGTATCGTGTCCAGTTTTGCAGACAAATAGGAGCCAGAGCGGAGATAAAAATAAGCGGTCTAATGTGACATAACTAGAGGCTTTGAGGAAAGAAGTAAAAACAGAAAAAAAAATGATCAGAAGTAACAAACAGGAATGAAAAGAGCACAGGGGAAGTAAGAGAACTGGGAGGTGGGGGCTGACAGTCACCTGTTTTTTGTTTTGCAAACACTTATGTTCTCACTGCACCCCCACCTTGGGAAGGACCCCCCCAGTGGGCTTACGTTCTTCTGAACCCTAATACTCAGCAGAGTGGAGGCTACTGTGACAAAAGGGAGAGTTCTGCACCCCTTTGGGTGTGTTGGGATGGGGGGCAGCTGGGCAGGGACTCCTGGAGAGGGATGCTGGCTCTGCTGATGACACTGGCTTCATGTGTCCTCCGCTCACCTGTACTTCTCATTTGCAGGTGGGGGGAGAAGAGGAGGGGCTGTTTGTTGGGACCAGACTAGGAGAGAAATGTAGGCATCAGTTACAAGAGAAACTGATGGAAACCTTCAAGGACCTCAGAAGGGTCAGAACCTAAATTTAAAAGGGGACAGCAATTCTTAGTGTAGACTCAACAGTGTGCTCACATTTTCTCTCTTCCATTTTAAAACAGAGAAGCTGTTTTCAGGAGCAGCCAAAAGACACAGCGTCAGCACAAATGAACATGAGGTCATGTAGAAAGCATGCGAATTTCTTTTTCATAATTATTTTTTTGTTTTAGGAACCGTGATTAGGAAGTGTAAAGTAACATCAGCAAAGGTAGCTGAGGCCTGGGCCAGACTCCTGGTCCTCTGCCAGCTGCAGGAAGGTGAGGAAGAGAAGAGAAATACAACAAAGAAAGAAGGATGTTGTTCTGCTTTTGTTTGTTCATTAGTCAACCCATCTAGGAAAAGAATTTGTTTCTCAGAGACAAACTGAGTGTATACAAAATGCCCGTGCACAGAAACCGGGATATTCTACGGTGATCTCTCAATGTTGGTTTTCCCTTCTCCTCCTCAGCACAACAATTAAACATTAATATATTCAATATTAAATAAAATATTCATAAGAATTTTTTTTTAATTCTGCAAATTGCACTGTGACGATGTAAACATTTTTACTTAAATGGGATTAATTATCTAGCTCCACGCATTAGGGAGATGATCTCTATCACATTTTGCAAATCAAATTTTATAACACTAAGCAGAAAAAGGTGTGCAATGCTACATTTCAAGTTTGTTTCCAATGCTGCAATAGTCCAGGGGAATTCAGAAAATTTGCTCCTATAGCTGGAACTTCGAGAGTCAGAAGAGGGATGAAATAGGTGAATGAGCCGAGACGAAGTGGAATATAAGGTCCTCAAAATCTGACGGCTCCCCTGCCATCAGCATTTCTCTCTCAGCTCAGGATGGTACTTTTGAAGTTTTCTTTCTCCTTCTATAGAGCACGCTGACTATTGGCCCCTTTGCCTTGTCCATCATCACTCATTATCCACTTAGTACCTTCCCTTCTCCCTGCTTGTTCTGGTTCATCTTTTGAAAGCCTGAAATTGCTGTTCCCAGCTTCTCCCTCACTTGTCATTTTGGCTTTTCTCTCGCTTGTCATTAACACTGTGGTCCCTCAGTGTTAATCAGTTCATGTTATTACTTAATTAAACGACGGTGAGAACCTTACCTTAGGGGGCCAGGTTTTTGTACCTGCCTTGGGCGTTGCAGAAGTGTTTCCAGTGAGGGCAGTGCCCAGGGACTAAGTTCACTCCTCCTCTGCACCCAGACTCTATCCACCCTCACTCCCTTAATCATCTCATCCAGCTTCACAGTTCAATATCATCTCCAAGATTTAGACATTTGGTCCAGACCTCTCCTCTGGACTTTAAACTCACAGATCCAACTGCCTCCTGAATATCTCCCCTCGGGTGTCTAATAGGTACCTCACCCTTAACATGTCCAAAACTGAGTTCCTGGTCCTCCTCCCCAAGTCCGTCCCCCTCAAGTCTTCTCCATCTCAGTAAATGGCTATTTCATTCTTTCAAGTGCTCAAGCTGAGATCACTTCTTTCTCTCACACCCCACATCCACTTGTCAGGAAACGCTGTTGGCACTATTTGTAAATTAGATCCAGAACTCAACCACTTTTCACCATTTCCGCTGCCGCTCTCCGTCTGTACCATCAGGTCTAGCCAGGACTACTGCAATGACCTTCCAGCTGCTTCCTCTCCCGCCCTCCTTACTTCTTAACACACGAACCAGAGAGGGCCTGTTAAAACCAGGTCATGTCACCCCTCTGCTTAAAATCTCCAGTGGCTTCCAATATCACTCCAAATAAAACCTAATGACTTTATGACTAAGCTCAGAATAATTCACAGTCGCAGGGTGGTGCCTGTGGCTCAGTGAGTAGGGCACCGGCCCCATATACAGAGAGTGGCGGGTTAGAACCTGGCCCCAACCAAACTGCAACGAAAAATAGCCAGGTGTTGTGCTGGGCGCCTGTAGTCCCAGCTACTCAGGAGGCTGAGGCAAGAGAATCGCCTAAGCCCAAGAGCTGGAGGTTGCTGAGAGCTGTAACACCACAGCACTCTACCGAGGGCGACAAAGTGAGACGCTGTCACAAAAAAAAAAAAAAAAATAATAATAATAATAATAATAATAAAGAATAATTCACGGTCCCAATTGGGACCTCTATGAGAGCAAAAGGGGATGCTAAAAATAATTTACAGGCTTTAATCAATCTAGGTCAAATTTGGGCCATCCTGGGCACCTGTGTTTGAGGACCCACAGGATTTCCCACACCACCCATCTAATCTCAACTACTGTACCACACCTTGACCTCTGTCCTTCGGCACCAGCCTCTTCACAGTCCTGAAGGTGCCAGAGAGACGTCCTCAAGGCCTTTGCTCTTCTCCACACATGCCTTTCCTCCAGGTTCTTTTTTATTTTTGAGTCGGAGCCTCGAGCTATCCCCATGGGTAGAGTGCCATGGCATCACAGCTCATAGCAACCTCCAACTCCTGTGCTCAAGTGAGTGTCCTGCCTCCGCCTCCCAAATAGCTGGGACCACAGTTGCCAGCCACAATGCCCGGCCATTTTTTTTGGTTGCAGCCATCATTTTTGTTTGGCGGGTCTGGGCTGGGGATTCGAACCCAACACCTTAGGTGTACGTGGCTGGGGCCTTAGCCGATTGAGCCACAGGTGCCGAGCCCAGAATAAAAATCTTACATGAATCCTTTCATGGTAATAGTACAAATCACTATAATGATTGGGTGTTTGGCACACTCAGCATCAGGCTGTGTTTCCAAGTATTTGTGCTGATAAATAAGCCAAATAAATCAGAGGACAAACTATGGGATAATGTTCCTTTTACATAAATTCTAGAAAATGGAAAGCGATGTAAAGTAACCTAACCAAGACTAATATCTGCCTGGGGAAGTGGTATGAGAATGGAAGAAGAAAGATGGAAATATAGAAAAATGGAAGAAAATGAGAAAAGGAACTTATTTCTCACCCTGGTAATAATGGATAAGGATATGCCGATACTTATTAGTAGCAAAACTTCAACATATAAACTTCCTTCCATTGCAATTATACGACATTAAATTTATTGCAAATAGATTAAAAATATTGATAGGAAAAAAACAATAGAAAGATGGATGATATGTTAAATGTGTGATATCCCTGAAAATCCAACTCCATCAACCCAAGTCCTTTCCATAAGCTGGGTGAAAGTCAACATGTGGCAAAATCACACATATTCTCAATACAAAATTATTGGGACCAAACTAAGCAAGTCCAGTTTAGTGCTGGATTCAGGGGTGTCCAGTGCTGAGAATATCAGGTCAGATTCTAGAACTCACAGCCCCAAGCTCCGGGGTGACCTTCAAATTGGTAACATGGAAGACTCGGGGACACCAGCCACACATGATCCATGTCCATGTGCAAACATGAAACAAGATGATATATGCTCAGGACTTGTCACATCACAGTCTCAGGAAAGGAATTCATATTATATCATATGTGTCCCTTGTCATATTCCTGCCCCAGCACAGTCACACCTGCTCTGGCCCTGCCTTCACTCCGTGTCCCACCGTAGACCTATATAGCAGGAGTACATGCAAATAGGGCCTCCCTCTGCCCAAGAAAAACCAAATAAGGTCTCCCTCTGCCCATGAGAAACCCTGCAGCTCTGGGATAGGAGCCCCTGCCCCAGGACTCCGAAGTCTGCCTACTCACTGCTTAAGACTGAACACAAACCACCCACCATGGAGTCTGGGCTCTGCTGGCTTCTCCTCGTTGCTCTGTTACAAGGTGATTGATGGAGAACTGGAGATTCAGAGTGTGTGAATGAATGTGAGAGAGAGAACAAGGGTGTGTGTCGAGGTTTCTAACCAGGTGTCTCTCTGTGTTCACAGGTGTCCAGTGTGAGGAGAAGCTGGTGGAGTCTGGGGGAGGCTTGGTCCAGCCTGGGGGGTCCCTGAG
>CAUYQV010002242.1:0-25776 GCA_963574575.1 Galagoides demidoff | reverse complement strand
GGCCAAACTGCAACAAAAAATAGCCAGGCGTTGTGGCAGGCGCCTGTAGTCCCAGCTACTTGGGAGGCTGAGGCAGAAGAATCGCCTAAGCCCAGGAGTTGGAGGTTGCTGGAGCAACTCCACTGTACTCTACCCGAGGGCGAAAAAGTGAGACTCTGTCTCTACAAAAAAAAAAAAAAAAAAAGTTTTCACATTACACTATTTGATGGTCATTCATTAATTCTTCACTTACTCTTCTTATTCATAGAGTATCAAACATATCTTTATTCTGGAGATGAATAAGACGTGTCCTTCACGGTGGTACTATTTCCTGAAGGTACTGCCAGGGCCAAGTGCCTGTGTGGCATGAGCTCTCCATCTGAGTGGGGTTATAGGTGGAGTTTTTGATCTAGTAGAGCTGTAAGGACTTCAATTTGCCTTCTTAATAAATGTAGTGATCATTGCTTACAATTTCCAGAGATCCAGGCTCTCAGATCTTGGAATTGTTGTAATAAAATTGTGTGTATTTTTATTTTTTTAAAAGAAAGAGTCTTGCTCTGTCCCCTGGTCTGAACTGCTATGGCCTCTCAGCCTAGCTCCCAGCAACCTTGAACTCCTGGGCTCAAGGAATCCTCCTGCCTCAGTGTCTCTAGTAGCTGAGACTACAGGCGCCTGGCCATTACACCCAGCTAATTTTTCTATATATATATTTTTTTGAGACAGAGTCTCACTTTGTTGCCCTCAATACAGTGCTGTAACATCATAGCTCACAGCAACCTCAAACTCTTGGGCTCAAGTGATGCTCTTGCCTCAGCCTCTGGAGTAGCTGGTGCTACAAGCTCCGGTCACAACGCCTGGCTATTTTTAGAGATGGGGGTCTTTCTCTTGCTCAGACTGGTCTCGAATTTGTGAGCTTGGGTAATCCACTCACCTCGGCCTCCCAGAGTGCTAGGATTACAGCAGTCTTGCCCAGCCTGTGCATGTATTTTTTTTATTTTTATTTTTTATTTTTTTTTTTGAGACAAAGTCTCAAGCTGTCGCCCAGGGTAGAGAGCTCTGGCGTCTTAGCTCACAGCAACCACCAACTCTTGAGCTCAAGTGATCCTCTTGCCTCAGTTTTTCTATTTTTAGTAGAGACAGGTCTTGCTTTTTGCTCAGAATATTTTCGAACTCGCGATCTCAATCCATCTGCCTCAGCCTCCCAGAGTGCTAGGATTACAGGCGTGAGCCACCTCTCCGCCTTGTGCATGTATATCTTTCTTTCTTTTTTTTAGAGACAGAGTCTCACTTTGTTGGCTTCCATAGAGTGCGGTAGCATGACAGCTCACAGCAACCTTGAACTCTTGGTCTTAAGCGATTCTCTTGCCTCAGCCTCCTGAGTAGCCGGGACTACAGGCGCCCACCCCAATACCCGGCTATTTTTTTTGGAGTTGTCATTGTTTGACAGGCCCAGGCTGGGTTTGAACCTGCCAGCACTGGTGTATGTGGCCAATGAGCTACAGCTGAGCTACAGGCACCGAGCCATGCATGTATTTTTGATACTACTTTTTTCCTAAGCATTTGGGTAGAGATACTGTAAATGTTGTCTCTGATGGGGGAAGAGGGGAGGGTGTAGGTAACTTTTTCCAACTTTATATCTGCAATTGCGTCTTATTTCCTGAGCTTATGTGACTATGCAAGTATAAAGAATTGTAAAGTACAGGCTATCAAATTGTCCAGAATAAAATACTAGTCTGAATACTTTGAACATGTACACCGGCAATAAACCTTTGAAATCATGGGCATGTTTCTACATATGGAATTTATTTAAGGCGACATGGGTACTTTGAAAAATGCAACTATGTGCGTGCATAGAGGTAATTTGCTGTTTAAAAGGAGTCCCGGCTCCCTGCATTCTCCCGCCCCGCGCAGCGGGACCCGAGAATGCGCTGCCGGAACGTTTGTGCTGCAGTGCCTCGCTCCCAGCCGGTGCTCTTTCGCGAAGGACCGTCCCTGCTGAGAGCCTGTTGGTGGAGGTCCGCTTGGCGTCCGGCCTGAGGAGGCTTGCAGTAAGTAGCTGTGGCTGAAGCAGGTATCCTGGCAGAATCGGCAGTAGAGAAGGCGCCATGGACGATCAAGGCTGCCCCCGGTGTAAGACCACCAAATACCGGAACCCGTCTTTGAAGCTGATGGTGAACGTGTGCGGACACACTCTGTGAGTCGGGCAGCAGGGCATTCTCGGAGGAGAGACGCTCAGGCCGGGAGGAGAGAGTCTGGAGATGCTGGGCCGAGGCCGGGAGGAGGGGAGGTCGTCGTTAGTAAACAGTGGGAGGAAAATGTGAAAAGGAAGCGTCGTGACTTTAAACCGAGAGGAGCCGCTAGCGCCGAGAGGCTCTGGCCGGCTTGGAACTGTGGGCTCCCAGTGAGGTACCCCGCAGTTTGTCAGGTTCCCCACCGTAGCCAATGAAAATACGGATTGTATTTCCAGGCGTTGTGTTGTTAACTGGAATCCAAAAATATTGCTGGTTAAAAGCAAGAGATTGGAGTGTTTCTATAAATTTCATAGGCAATGTTTTTATTGAAAAAGAGCGAAAGTACTGTGAAAACTTAAAATTACTATGATAGTAAACTGCTATTTATGGTATGAGGGGAATAGATTGAGGAATTAGTTCATATTGTATGAGCTATTTTAAAAACCTAGCGTGTATGCCCAATTATCCAGATGGAGTTGTGTTAGATTCTTATCACTTAAATGAGGGAAACCCAGACTCTTGGCAGTTATTTTGGAAATATATAATAGCTGGCATTTTTTGAGTGCACATTGTGTACAAGGCTTTTTTCTAAGCGCCTTACTATGAATTATTTCTCTTCATTTCTATAAGAGCCCCACGAAGTGGTTACTGGTATCATTTTTTTTTTTTAATAGGGAAGAAAACCTAGACTGCTAAGGGTTATTAAGTGGGCCTTGCTAGAATTGGAACCTAAGAAGTCTTAATAGAATGCCCTTTTTGTGGGTGGATGGAAGGAGATTAAATTTGTATATTTTGAAGAAAAAGTGTAGAAAGTGGTCAGATTTTTATTCACATGTTGTTTAGTAAAGATGGTCTGTAAAGCACTTTAGGATGAAAGGTGCCTTATAATGGTGAGCACATTCCTGTAGTTTATATCTAGAGATTAAAAAAAAAAAAGGTAACTGCTGACCAGGTGCGGTGGCTCACGCCTGTAGTCCTAGCACTCTAGGAGACCCAGGCGGGTAGATAGCTTGAGGTCACAAGTTGGAGACCAGCCTGAGTAAAAGCTAGACCCCGTCTCTAAAAAATAGCTGGGTGTTGTGGTGGGCACCTGTAGTCTCAGGTACTCTGGAGGCTGAGGCAAGAGGATCACTTGATCTCAAGAGTTTGAGGTTGCTGTGAGCTGTGATGGGACAGAGGGTGGCAATGTGAAACTTTGTCTCAATGCCCCCCCCCCCATTGTATTAATTTCACTGTGGTGAAAAAGATCTTTAGGTAAGCATAATTGTATGATTAGCTGCAGTATACCTACCATCCTTATATGTGAAAGTCAATATTTTGGCGTATTTACTTAAGATCTTTCACTATTTCTTCTCTTCATTTATTTCTCTTTTGCTCTCTCTCATTAAGTGTTTTTTTTTTTTTTTTGTTTTTTTTTTTTTTTGAAACAGAGCCTCAAGCTGTCACCCTGGGTAGAATGCTGTGGTTTCACAGCTCATGGCAACCTCCAACTCCTGGGCTCAAGTGATTCTCCTGCCTCTGCCTCCCAGGTAGCTGGGACTACAGGCGCCCACCACAACATCGGGCTATTTTTTGGTTGCAGCCATAATTGTTGTTTGGTGGGTTGGGGCTGGATTCCAACTCGCCAACTTAGGTGTATGTGACTGGCACCTTAGCTGCTTGAGCCACAGACACTGAGCCATCATTTAGTGTTTTTACTAGATAGTTTATTCTGAAGAGTTGTCCTGAAGGGTCTGAAATTTGCTTATTGCATCTCTGTGATATTGTTACGTATGTTCCTCTGTCCTCTATGTTGCCTCTAAATTGTTAGTTATGTTTAGGAGTTTTATAAGATTAGTTTGTTGTAAAACAATGTTTATTTGTTGTAAAACAGTAAGTGGTATTAACTCATTCCTTTTAACTAATACAGTGGTCTTACTTGATATCTTGTTCAAATTGGGACACAGCACCTCTTCTGGGTAGAAAAATTAGGAAAAGATACTCATTTTAGGTGGGAGATTTAGAAAAGGGGACTTACTACATCTTTTATTAATTTCTAATTTTATGCTATTGTAGCAAGAGAACATATTCTATAAAATTTCAATCTTGTTTGAAATTTTCTGAAAACTTATTTATGGTCCAGCATATAGCCTGTCTTTGTATATTTGAAAAGAATGTGTAGTCTGTGCTGTTGGGTACAGTATATTATAAATGTCAATGAAGTCTACTTTGTTGATAGTGTTATTCTGATCTCCTGTATCTGTAATGTTAATAATTTGTTTTATCTTCTCATAAATTACTCCTATGAATGTGGATTTGTCAATTTCTTTCTTTAGTTTTTTTGTCTTCATTTATTTTGGTGCTCTCTTGTTACATACATATTTAGGATTGTTGAGCCTTGATTAATTTCTCTTTTTATTGTTGTGAAATGACTTGACAACATCTTTTCCTACCGTGATATTCTTTGTCTTGAAGTTTCTGTCTAATATTAATGGAACTGTCAGCTTTCTTATGCCTACTATTCGGTAGTGTATCTTTTTCCATCCTTTTACTTTCAGTCGACGTGTGTCTTACCTCTGGTAGACTGCACATAAATGGGTCTTGCCATTTAGCTAGTCTGTTAATCTCTGCCTTTTAATTGGTGTGTTCATCCATTTATATCTAATTATTGATAGTGGTGCATTTAGGTCTACTTATCTCTTTTGTTTTTTGTTCTTCTCTTGCTCTTTCCTGCTGTATTTTGAATTAACTTGATATATTTAAGTATTGGCCTATTAGCAAATGGCTCTTTATTGTTATTATTCTTATTATTTTAGTGGTTTCTCTGGGTAATTTGATCAATGTTGTTATTTTCATTTTAAACATTTAGTTGTCTTTAAGGAATGTAGATTTTTCTTTTTTGAGACCGGTGTCTCCCTCTGCAGCCCAGACTAAAGTGCAGAGGCATTATCACAGCTCACTGCAACATCAGGTTCTTTGCTCTAGCTTCAGCCTGCACATAGCTGGGACTACAGGTGTGTGTGCCACCATGCCTGGCTAATTTTTTTTTTTTTTTTTGTAGAGACAGGGTCTCACCACATTGCTCAGGATGGTCTTCAACGCCTGACCTTTTGCACCTGGCCTTTTATTTCTTTTTCTTGCTGATTACTATTTTGTTATATGGATATACCACATTTTATCATCCATCAGTTAAGGAACATTTCTACTTTTTGACTGTTGTGAATAATGCTGCTGTTAATATTAGTGTACAAGGTTTTGTATGGACAAATCTTTTTCTTTTGGCTTATCTGCTTAAGAGTAGGATTATTGGATCATATAGTAATTCTATTTAAGTATTTGAGGAACTATGAGACTATTTTCCAAAGTGGCTGTACCATTTTACATTTTTTTTTTTTGAGACAGAATCTCATCATGTCATCCTTGGTAGAGTGCTGTGGTGTCACAGCTCATAGCAACCTCAAACTCTTGGGCTTAAGTGATTTTCTTGCCTCAGCCTCCCAAGGAGCTGGGACTACAGGTGCCCACCACAATGCCCAGCTAATCATTTTACATTCCTTTCATCACTGAACGAAGGTTCAATTTTCTTTACGTAGTTGATAACACTTGTTATTAATAATCTTTGATTATAGCCAATCTAGTGGATATGATGTGGTAAATACAGTCTAGTCTTTTATACTTATTTATCATCTTTGATGGTGTCTTTCTTCCTTCCTTTGATTTAATAGTTGTATAGGCCATACCTGGGTTACGAATGAGATAGGTTCTGTAGGTTTGTTCTTACTTTGAATTTGAATATACCTTGGAACAGATATATTTACTTATTATCTGTAACAGTCTTTCTTCATAAGTGTGAGTTGTATGTCAGTCAGATGTTTGTAACTTGGGGACTGCCTATATTGATTTCTATCTGCCTGCCTGAATAACATTCCTTGGTATTTTTTATAGTATAGATCTGTTGGTAAAGAATTCACTTAGATTTTGTTTATTCAAAAGTGTTTTTATTTTACTTCATTGTTTGAAGGAGATTTTTGCTGAGTATAGAATTATGAGTTCATGTTTCTTTCATCACTTGAAAGATATCCTTTCATTGTTTTGAGAAGTTAACTTTACTCATATTTTTTCTCCCTATTTTTTTGATTATATACCTTCTGTTGATCTGTCTTCAGATTCACTCATGCCATTTCCAATTTCCTGTTAAACCTATTCAGTAGACTTTTCATCTGTTATTGTACTTTTTGTTCTAAAGTTTCCATCTTGGTTTTCTTCTTAGTTTTCTTTTCTCTGATGAGATTTCCTAACCCTACACTCATAAAGATCATGTTTTCCTTTAGTTCTTTGAGTATATTTTCCTTTTATTTTTTGAACATACTTTGCATTCTTTTAAAATATTTATAATTGCTAATCGTAAGGTTTCTGTCTGTTAGCTCTCAGGATTACTTTCTGTTGACTGAGTTTTTTTTTTTTTTTTTTTGGACCATGGGTCATATTTTTCTGTTATTTTAAATGTAATTTTTTGCATATTTAGTATTTTGTAACTGTAGGTGGTAACAGTTTTTTCTTTTTGTAGTTCCAACCCCATAAATGGTTTTGTCCAAATGAGCCTCTGAAGGGAATGGTCTCAAGTAAATATTAGTCTTTGTAGAAAAGCAGAATGTGTTGTCTGATATGGCTCTCAGGCTGAGGTTGGAAGCTTATGCCAGAGTATAGGATACAAAGTGCCATTTTTTTTTTTATTAAAATGATTGATAAGAAGTTTGCAGACTCACTAATTTCAAATTTGAAGGAGCTTAGTAAGCATCTTTCTAGCTATATTCCGTGTCTACCCTTCTTTTTTAATGGGTAGGGAAACTGAAGCCCCCAAAGGAGTACGTGGTTGCATAGCCCAACTGGCTATCTCCTATCTCTTCTTTTGTGTAAATCCAAATTAGAAATTATTTAGTTAAATTTTGGTCACATGTATGCTAAATAAAATTCTTATTAATGTAATATAACTGGATTAAATTCAAGTCCATTTTATGCATAAAATGAAAGTAGTATAGCATCAATTTGATTATTAGTTTGATCTACTTAGAACACTTCTCTTTATACTGTAGTTTTGGCATGTTAACTTAAAATAAAAAACAACTTTAAACATTCTATAATGATTTTTTTTTGTCAATCCTGTATTTTGATACGTTTGTGTTTTTGATTGATGCAATATAAACTGTGTCATAATACATAGTTTTTGAGATATAATCAGATGCCAGTTAGGAAGACTAAATGAATTGTATTGTTTATGCAATAAAATGACTTATTTTGTAGTATTTTTACTTTTGACATTTTTTATATTATATATCAAGAAATATATATTATATGCATGTACAAATATATATATATATTCTTAACAAAAAGACAAGAAAATATAAAATTTAACAGACTTCATTAGAAATGTTTTGAAGTTTTAGGTTTTCCTTTCATTTACTAAGTTGGAATATGCAAAAAACAATTTTGAGATGAAGAGAAATGATTATATACTTCACTCTATTTCTTTTTTAGAACACAAATAGGAAAGTGGCTATATCATTGAAAATTAATGAGAGCTCCATCAATATGGTGCAGTGCCTCTGCATCACTGATTTATATATATTTAATGAGCCTGCTATTCTAGTTTCAGGTAACTGAAGCAAACTGCATCTAACATTAACTCTGATTTACTTAGAAACAGTTCATCTCATTAAAATATAAATGCCTTAAAATCTACCAACATTAAGTATAATAGTTTCATAAATCTACAGTGTTTACTTTTTGGCTATAACCAATTTTTTTTAAACAAACAAAGCATCATATTTTGATATTATTTCAGATAATGTTACCAAAATAAGTTTTATTTGACCTTAATTTTTGCTATTGATTTAGACTGAGTTTATAATAGAAGATACTGAGGGGCAGAAGCTTTAAAAAGTAATAGGATTGGTGAAGTGTCACATGACAGATGCTGTATTTTTGAGGTCTATTGGCACATATATGATATCAGGACCATTTAAGGTCTATTTTTATACTACTTTGCATTAGAAATACAACGTTTAACATTTGCATTTTATTTTTAGTTTTAATACAGTTTTGTTAAGATGCTTATTTTGTTTTCTTGAAGAGCTAGCAGAGGATAATATTAGAATACATTTTTGACAAAAGAAAAATTGTATATAATACTTTTACAGAGGAGTTATTTTAATTTCAGTCTTCCGATTCTTATGTATTTATACTTAAATGAGCAATTAGAAAGAAATTATATATAATGTGTGATGTTTTTATGAGTCAGGAATTTGTTGAGGTAAATATTTATTTTCTAAAAGTGCTAATGTTTAATGCTAATTAAATGAATACCTAATTGGTATCTTAAAAGCAGTTATTTTTAACATATGGTATAGCAGATACAAATTATCCATATTTGCTAATACCAAATTAATTGTGAGTTTCTTTAAGCTGAGGCTGATAAAACAAAATTAAAGACAGAAACTTACTCTTAAGGTAGTTTAAATATATTTCTGACATTTAAAATGTAATATGATGCAATAGATGGTTCTTTCTCCATTATTCAGATTATGACTGTCTTATTTCTTATAATTGTATCTGTCACACTCATTAATATTTAATTAGTGCAAAAACATACACTTTACATAGTAGGAATGGTGTCAATAAATTATCGCAGTGTAAGTTGAATGCTTGTAATTTCTCTTTGAGAAATATGTTGTGTCTTTTGTTTATATTATGTATTTTAGATTTTTATGATTTGGAATTGGAATACAAAGTAAAATTTATATATTATATCCAGAAGTTAGTATGTAACATATTAGAAATTATTGAAAGCATATGGCCAAAGTAGATTAATGAATACCTCACAGAGGACATTTATTTATTTATTTATTTATTTATTTATTTATTTATTTATTTATTTATTGCAGTTTTTGGCTGGGGCTGGGTTTGAACCCACCACCTCCCGCATATGGGGCTGGCACCCTCCTCCTTTGAGCCACAGGCGCTGCCCCGAGAGGACATTTATAAATATATCTAAATACCCATTTTTTTCCCCTACCGAAAGGTAGAACCTGTACTTCTTGATTATGTTGTATATGTATCCGCAATTGCTGTATTCATTTATTTTTTTTCCCCTTTATTTATTTATTTTTTTTTTGAGAGAGGGTCTCATTCTGTCACCTAGGCTAGAGTGTACCTTGGGCATCATAGCTCACTGCTACCTCAAGCTCCTGGGTTTAGGGGATCTTCTGCTTCAGATTTTTGAGTAGCTGGGATTATAGGATTTCCTCACCACTCCTGGCTAATTTTTCTGACTTATTGTAGAGATGGGGTCTTGCTCTTGCTCAGGCTGGTCTTGAATTTCTGGCCTCAAGAGATCCTCTTGCCTTGGCCTCCCAGAGTGCTGGGATTACAGGCATGAGCTACCACACCCAACCTTATTTTATGGGTTTTTGGTTTCTAGATTATGTTTACAGAGAGAGACATTTGGTATAGTGGTTAAAGAATCAACTTTGGAATCAAAGAAGCTTGAGTTAAATTCTGTGCTACTGCTGACTGGCTGTGGGACTTTCAGCAAACCTTTCTGAACATCAAATTCATAAATCTCTCTCTTTTTTTTTTTGAGACAGTGTTAGTATGTCGCCCTCTGTAGAGTGTCATGGAGTCATAGCTCACAGCAACCTCAAACTCTTGGACTCAAGTGATTATCTTGCCTCCTCCTCCCAAGTAGCTGGGACTACAAGTGCCCACCACAATGCCTGGTTATTATTATTTTTTATTGTAGTTGTCATTGTTGTTTAGCAGGCCCAGGCCAGGCTTGAACCTGCCAGCCCTGGTGTATGTGGCTGACGCTGTAACCACTGAACTACGGGCACTGAGCCAGATTCCTAAATCTCTTAAATAGTGATAAAAATACTACCTACTTTATAGGCTTGTTTTGAAGGTTAAATAAATAGCAGCTTGTACAAGGTTGTGCCTGGCAGCATAGCAGCTTATATTTAGGACACATGCTATGATTATTATTAATAGTAGTAGTGTCAATCTTAAGTGCTATGTAATGTTTCTTTGTCAAATATTATAAATTTTTTGTGATAATAGAGAATTTTAAGTGCATTGAGAGTACTGGTCATGCAGATGTAATCACAGATAGCAATTTCTGTGTATATGCAATTTCTTTTTTTTACATTAAAGGCAAATGGGATTGTGCTGTGTGAATTTATCTGCAGTTTAGCTTACTCACGTAACAGTGTATCTTGTATTTCTCATGTTAGAACATAGATATCCACATCATTTTTTATGACTGCAGAGTATTCTATCTTTTGAAAATACCTTAATTATTTAAGCTGTTATATGTTAATGGAAATTTTGGTTGCTTCCAGTTGTTTGTTAATAGTTTTCTAGTATACATGCATATTTTTGTATATATTTGAGTACTACATATATCTATAAGATCATTTTCTAAAAGTAGGGTGTGTATTACTGACTTTTTTTCAACTTTATTAAGGTATAATTGAAGTTAGTAAACTGTACATATTTAAAGTATGTACACTTTAAATTTAATCTGTTTTGATATATTTACACACTCATGAAACCATCACAACTAGGTAAATATTTCTGTCATTTCCAGTAATTTCCTTGTACCTTTTTGCAATTCATTCTTCCTCCCACCCCCATCCCTAGATAACAGATGATTTGCTTTTTCTCATCAGTAATTGGTTTGCTTTTGCTATAGTTTTATGTAGAGTCACTCACGTAGTATGTAATCTTTTGCTTGGCTTCTTTTACTCAGCTGAATTATTTGTTTTTCATCTAGTTGTGTGTATCAACAGTTTATTCCTCTTTGTTGCTAAGTAATGTTTCACTGTATAGATATACCACAGTTTTTCTGTTTACCAGTTAATGGACATTTGGCTTGTTTCCAATGGTTAGCTATTATGTAAGAGCTGCTGTGAAGTTTACTGTAAAAGTCTTTGTGTATATGTATGTTTTGTTTGTTGTGAGTAAATGATTGGAATGGTTGGGTTGTATTGTAGGCATATGTTTAACTTTTTAAGGTTTTTTTTTTTTTTTTGAGACAGAGTCTCAAGCTGTTGCCCTAGGTAGAGTGCCTTGGCATCATAGCTCACAGCAACCTCAAATTCTTGGGCTTAAGCGATTCTGTTGTCTCAGCCTCCCAAGTAGCTGGGACTACAGGCATTTGCCACAATGCCTGGCTAGTTTTTTTTGTTGCAGTTGTCATTGTTGTTTTAGTTGGCCCAGGCTGGGTTCGAACCTACCAGCCTTGCTGTATGAGGCCGCCACCTTATCCACTGAGCTTTAAGCTTTAGTTTTAGATTTTTACATTTAAGACTGTGGTATATATTGAGTTAATTTTTATGTACAGTGTCAGGTCAGAGTCAAATTTTTTTCTCCTGTAAGAATATCTATTCAATCCAGCACCATTTATTGAAAACGACTTTCCTTTTTCCATTGGATTGCCTTTGTATTTTTGTCAGAAATCAGTTGACCAAGTAAATGTAGGTTTGTTTCTGAATCCACTGTTCTGTTTTGTACAAACTATTTTGATTAATGTACCTATGTGGTAAGTCTTGAAGTAAGGCAGTAGAAGTCCTTTAATTTTGTTTTTTATTTTATGAATTGCTTAATTTTGCTCAGCAGTATTTCATTGTTTTCAATGTAGAGGTTGTGGATGTTTTTGATCAGATTTATTCTTAAGTAATTTAAAGTTTTTGGTTCTATTATAAATGGTTTTTTTTTTTAAAGTTCACTTTCTCTTATTTGCTGCTAGTATTATAAGAATACAATTTTTTTTTTTTTTTGGCTGGGGCTGGGTTTGAACCCACCACCTCCGGCATATGGGGCCAGTGCCTACCCTTTTGAGCCACAGGTGTTGCCCAAGAATATAATTTTTATTTATTTATTGAGACAGGGTTTTATTCTGTTGCCCTCACTAGAGTGCTGTGGTATCAGCCTAGCTCACATAACCTCAAACTCCTGGGTTCAAGTGATCCTCCTGCCTCTGCCTCCTGAGCAGCTGGGACTATAGGCCTCTGCCACAATGCCTAGCTAATTTTTTGTATATTTTTGTAGAGACAGGTCTCGCTTTGCTCAGGATGGTTTCAAACTCCTAACCTCAAGGGATACTCCTGCCTCGGCCTACCAAAGTGCTGGAATTATAGGCATGAACCACTATGACTGACCTGTTTAAATATTTTTAGTGCATTTATTATGTATATTTTATGTATATTATATAATATTTTGACATTAAGGAAATTAGTACTTTGTCATAAGTACTACAAAACATTTTCAGTTTACTTTTAAATTGCTTATGGCTGACTTTTATTTTATTTCATTTATTTTAGTTTTTTGAGACAAGAGTCTTACTCTGTTTGCCCCAGAGTAGAGTACCGAATCATCAACCTGGCTCACTACAACCTAAACTCCTGGGTTCAAATGATCCTTTTGCTTCAGTCTCCCTAGTAGCTGGGACTATGGGAGCTCATCACAATGTCTGCCTAATTTTTTTATTTTTAGTAAAGATAGGGTCTTGCTCTTGCTCAGTCTGGTCTGGAACTTCTGAGCTCAAACAGTCCTCCTGCCTTGGCCTCCCAGTGTGCTAGGATTATAGGTGGGAGCTGTGCCCAGCCTTACTTAATTTTATTATTTTGTTTTGTTCTTTAGAGATGGAGTTTTGCTCTGTTACCCAGGCTAGAGTGCAGTGGCTCAATCTTAATTCATTGCAGCATTAAACATTAGGGCTCAATTGATCCTCCTGCCTCAGCCTGTAGAGTAGCAGGAACTACAGCATGCAACCCCATACCCAGCTAATTAAAAAAAATAATTCTTTTTTTAAGAGATGAGGTCTTGCTGTATTGCCCAGGTTGGTCTTAAATTCCTGGTCTTAAATGACCCTCCCGCCTCAGCCTCCAGAGTCTCTGGGATTATAGCATGCCCAGCTGCTATGGCTAACTTCTTAGATGGCGCTTGTTGCCATGAGAAGAAAGCTTTGGAGATTAAAAAACCACTTTGGATAATATGGTTTTCATTCTCGGTAACTTATTTTGCAAGAAATTATCTTACTCCACCATTGCACTAGTTATTTATCACCATCTGACAGATTATTCTATAACTAAGTGGCTTAAAACAACACACATTCATTATCTTATAGTTCTTGTGGGTTAGGAATTTGGGAATGGCTTAGCTAGTGGTTCAGGCTGTCTCATGAGATTGCAGTCAGGATTTGGCTGGGGCTGTAGTCATTTTAAGACTTGACTGGGGCTGGAGGATATATAGGTGATCCTCGAACAACATGGGCTTGAACTATGCGGGCCCACTTTTACCTAATGCAGATCAGAAATGCACAGTATTGGCAGGATATATTGTATACTGAGGGCCAACTACTTCCAACCTCACTCATGTGTTTTATGTGAGGAGTTCTCTGTTCTTTACTGTTTGTTGACTGGAGGCCTTAGTCCTTTGTCATATGGGTCTCTCCTAAAGGTTTCTTTAATGTCCTTACTTACAGCATGGTGGCTTTCTTTTCCTACAGCGAATGATTCTAGGGAGATAAATAGGAGCTACGATGTCTTTTATGAACTAGCTTTGGAAGTTAGACACCATCACTTCTGTCATGTTCCGTTAGTTTGAGTCCTAAATATAGCTGACATTCATGGAGAAGAGAATTAGCTTTCACCTTTTGATGAGAGCAGTATTAAAGAATTTGTGCCTATATAAAAAAAACCACATCAACCAGTTATGTTTATGTTCATCACTGGTAAAGGCCAAATCCAATTCTTGATGATCCCTTCGTCCTGGTGTTTATATACTTATGTAATTTGCCCACAATGTATTAAGGTTGCTTGTATGATCAGTAGCATATGGCAGAAGTGATGCTTTTTCATTTTCAAGGCTGGGTCTTTAAAAAAATGCTCTGTGGTTTTCTCTTTGGTTACTTTCTTCTTGGGCAACTTGCTCTCAGTTTCTGTATTGTCAGCAGCATTATGAAGGCCTATGTGGTGAAGAACTGAGGCCTCTTGCCCACAGCCACATGTTGAGCCATCTTAGAATTGGATTCTCCAGATCCAGTCCTGTCTTCAGATGACTGTGCTTTCTGTTGACATCTTGGCAAATAAGCTGCTTTCTCCTGGATTCCTGACACTCACAAACTTTTTGTGAGTTAATGGCTTATTGTTTTAAGCTGCCAAGTTTGGGGGTGTTTTGTTATGTGGCAACAGATAACTAATACAATCCCCTTTTTGGAGGTTGAGGCAAGAGGATAACTTGAGCCAGTTCAAGATAAGCCTGAGCAATATGTAGTTTTGTGAGACTGCATCACAAAAAACAGAAACAAAAAGCACATTGCCAAAACTTGTACATATATTAGAGATTTTGTTTTGTTTTTTGTTTAGCAGGCCTGGGCTGGGCTTGAACCTGCCATTCCTGGTTTTTTTTTTTTTTGAGATAGATTCTCTTTGACACCCTTGGTAGAGTACTGTGGCATCATAGCTCACAACAACCTCAAACCCCTAGCCTCAAGAGATCCTCTTGCCTTAGCCTCCTGAGTAGCTGGGACTATAGTTGCCTGCCATAATGCCTGGCTGTTGTTACAGATGGGGTCTCACTCTTGCTCAGGCTGGTCTCAAACTCCTGAGGTGAAGCAATCTACCCACCTCAGCTTCCCAGAATGCTAGGATTGCAGGAGTGAGCCAACTCATTGGCCAGGGATTTAAAAAAAAATTTTAGTAGGTAGAGATTTCTAAGGACTCATTTCAAATAAGCCATTATCATCGTAGGGAGAAGTCATTTTTGTTCAGGGGCATATCACCTACTTTTATTTGTAAATAAAATAATGTAGGGGATCCAGAAATATTGTTTGCTGTAACAGTAAATTGTAAATGTAAGCATTATCATGTAAGATGTGATAATAATTCAGTGTTTTTGGTGAGACCCTGGTAAGTTTCCTATCATCAACTAAGGTTTATGATAATGCATGAAATAGTTTGAGGAGCTAATTCTTTACAAAAATATTTTGTTTATGTATTTGTTTCTGTAAGTGATAGGTATAGTGGGGTTGCATCTTAGGTGGGATTTGTATTCTAAAGCTGTGTAAGGCAGATGTCACAGGGAATGTTACCTTGACTAAGACTAGAAACTGTCAATAAGTGATTTTTCACTAAGTCCAGCATAGCCAATTTCACCTCCAGCATAGGAACAACTCATTATCTCCTCAGCTGAACACCAAATGAAGTAATTGGCTCTCATTTTGGAATTACATTGAAAGACTTAACTTTGACACTGTCATATGTAGTCTAATGAGATGCTCCTCTGAGGGAGACATTGGACCTGAGTGCAGCTGAGGGAAAGCAGAGTGACATCTCCCTTTTATATTCTCTCTGGGGTACAGGTACAGTCACTGAGAAGAGAGTCCGGTAAAATGGGGGTTGCTTTCAAAAAATGTCACTTTCTTTTTGCTGAACACATGAGTGAATTATTGTAAGTAAATACTGGTATATATATGATGTGATGCCATTGTATAATAACACAATGCTTCTGAAACTTACTTTTTTTTTTTTTTTTTAGGAAAAATAGACTTTATTTCTTTCATTCTGATGCTTAGATTATTTGATAGACTATTGGACTATGACAAATGAAAAGTTGAGTTTTTTGACTTACATGGAGCACAGTAAGGGATCTTCTGTTCATAAGGAGAAGTCTATGTCATTAAGGAAATTTTCTGTCATATTTAGCTAGCACAAAACACCATACACGTTTGTTGAAGACCTATATTGTAGAAAGAGTTACATCAAAAAAGTTTAAAACAGAAATTCTGCATTTTGGAGTATGCTATCATTGTCTAGAAAACTTACTGTATTGTTTTGTTACTCTTGGAACATGTATTATTGTACATGAAATTCTGTACTTATATAGAACATGTATTAAGTGATTTTTCCCATTACTAAAGAGGCTGAATATTCAGAACTGATCACCAAGGGATTTCTTTAAATGTTATGTTCTCCTATTTCACAGTGGCTTATGGATTGCTCACAACTTAATACTTAAGTTAGAGGACGGAAAAATCTTGATGTCAGTGATAGGAATTTCAGCCAACTGGAAATGAATTAAAATGAAAATAAAGCTAGTATAAGGTTATAGTGTTACTGGGAAGATATATTAAATAATTTGACTCACAAAAGTGTCGTTCATGTATTCTATAGTTAGATACCTATGGCCTAAAGTTTTGTGTACTCTTTTGAGGATGTAACTGTTCATACAAAAATGTGCTTTACAAAATACATCCATGTCTATTTTGATATCGTATAGAGCCTTTTAAAATGTGTAAATGCCCTTGTAAATTTTGGAAGAAAATAAGTTGTATTTTTTCGTGTGGTAAAATGGTAATAGGATAGTCACTTTTGATTTAAGTAGTACCCTACAGTTTCTCTTCAGTTTAGTGTTGGCTTGCTTAAAAGCATTAGTGTAACTATTTGGCCTGGACTAAAACTTAATTTTAAGATGTCATCAGCTGTGAGTTCCCAGCTTGACTGGCTCTCAAATTTCACTGAGAGAGATCAGGCTATTTGACTTGTCATTCTTAAGAAATAATATGCGACTTTCTGCTATGCAGACGTTGTTCAGACATGTAACATAGAGTTCCAAGAAGATGAAAATTTCTAGTTTGAAAGTGATGGTTAGTTTCTTTTGTTATATCTGGAGAAATAATGTTTAAGAGATGGAAATACATACTGAACTGTGAATCTCTTACCCTCATTTAGCTATTTTCTCAGTTTTTGGTGATTACCTCAAGTTACATCTTTTTATAGACTGCACTCAAACCACTGTAAAAATTTTATCTAAATGAAACCCTAGATTTCTGTATTTTTTCTTATCTGCACACACAGAGGTTAAAATGTTGGGTATCTTTTCTGGTTGTCAGTTGAGATATGACGTTGAAATGCCTTGTCTGGTAAAGTTATGCTGCATCACCACTTGGATGTTCCTAAGTATTTCAGATAAACAGCAGCCACCAGAGCCATGAGTTTGGGTTTTTTTTTTTTTTTTTCATTTTTTGGCTGGGGCTAGTTTAAACCCACCATCTCCAGCATATGGGGCCGGTGCCTTACTCCCTTGAGCCACAGGAGTTTGGGGTTTTATGGGAAAGATACATTTCTTTCTTTCTTTTTTTTTCTTTTTAAGACAGTTTTACTTTGTTGCCCTCAGTAGAGTGCCTTGACATCCTAGCTCACAGCAACTTCCAACTCTTAGGCTTAAGTAATCCTCTTGCCTCTGCCTCCCAAGTAGCTGAGACTACAGACCCCCTGCCACAATACCTGACTGTGTTCTTTTTTTAGACATGGGGTTTTGCTTTTGCTCAGGCTGGTCTCAAACTCCTGAGCTCAAGGAATCCACCTGTCTTGGCCTCCCAGAGTGCTAGGATTATAGGTGTTATAGGTGTGAGTTACTGTGCCCGGCAGGGCAAGGTATATTTCTTAGAATATTACTCATGTTATTCCTGTATTATTTCCTTCCTTTCTTCTTTCCTTCCATCCATCTCTTCATCCCTTCCTCCTCCCTTCTTCTGGCTAGTCTCAAACTCCTAAGCTCAAGCCATCCTCCCACCTCAGCATTCTGAATAGCTTAGATTACATCCTGCTTGAGTCACTTTACTTGACTGCTTCAATCTTAACATGGATACTGCTCACTACTGCTTTCTCTGCCACCTCCCCAAACCCCCGCTCATTTCCAAAACCAAAACAAAAATTATATCCCCCTTTTAAGCATGTTACGTCCTGTTTAAATTTCTTCAGAGTTTTTTTTTTTTTTTTTGAGACAGAGTCTCACTGTTGCCCTGAGCACAGTGCCATGACATCATAGCTTATAGCAGCCTCAAATTCTTGAGCTCAAGCAATCCTCTTGCCTTAAGTCTCCTGAGTAGCTGGGACAGCAGGCCCCACCACACACCTAGCTAGTTTTTCGGTTTTTAGTAGAATTGGGTCTCGCTCTTGCTCAGGCTGGTCTCGAACCCCTGAGGTCACTATCTGCCTCTGCCTCCCAGAGTGCTAGGATTATAGGCTTGAGCGACTACGCCCAGCCTCTTCAGTGGTTTCTTGTGTCTTCCACCAGTGTTTCTGACATACTTTAAAGTAAACTTAACAATAGAGGAAAACAAATTCTTCCCCCTAGTTTCCCCAAAGGTACAACTAGAAATGTTCCTTTCAAAGCCTCATTAAAGCTTTGCTTGGCCTTAAAATCATGTATGTAAAATTTGAATTTCTCAATATTTTCTGTGTTAGTATTAAAACAAAAACTATATGGCTTCCTTATTCTCTACCTCATACACCTAACCTCTGCATAAAGTTTGTGTTTTAGGACGGTACATTATGTTTTCTTTTGGCTTTATGTAATTTTTGACACAGGCATTTTGTGATGTTAAATTGTTTTGCCTGAAACTCTAGATTTTCTGAGAGATTGTTTGGGGTTGCTTCTTAGGTTAGCTGTTCATTGTCACCCCTTGAACCTGGGCTGTCTCCATTTATCTGTTTGACATATGCGTTAGGTTTCTAGGTAACAATTATTATGAAGAAAGTTCTGTTATTAATAAAATATAAATTTGAAAATACTACTGTAATATACAATAAAAGCTCAAGTTCCTTAACTTATCGTGTCAAGATTTTCCTGGTCTGGCCTCTGCCTGCTTTACTTCTTTTCCTTATTTCTCCTCATTAACTCTCAGCATGTCTTGTAGAAATTGAAACTGGAATTTTAAAATTTTGTTTGGCCCTAGAGTGTTGAATTCCATTGCATTTAAATAAAAAACCACACAAACACACACACTAAACTGAACTAGTTGCTAACATGTAAAAATCAGGAGATGTAATATAATTGGATTTTTGGCTTTCCTTGAAAAACTACTAGATCTGGTTGGGTCCACATTCACACCAACTTCTGTTGAGTAGTAGTTATCAGCAACATGATATGGATTCCCTGTGTGGTCAGTTTGAGTAATCTTGGAAAGTTTTGATGCTTTGAATAGAAGATGTACCGACAATCTTCTCAAAAGGAGGCTTTTCCTATTCCTTTTTTTTTTTCCTTTTTGAGATAGAGTCTCAAGCCCTGAATAAAGTGCCATGGCACCATAGTGCACAGCACCCTTCAACTCAGGCTCAAGCAATCCTCTCGCCTCAGTTTTTCTATTTTTAGTAGAGATGGGGTTTGCTTTTGCTTAGTCTGGTCTCGAACTTAAGAGTCTAGGCAGTCCACCTGTCTCGGCCTCCCAGAGTGCTAGATTTATAGGCATGAGCCACCACACCCAGCCATTCTTATCTTGCTTAAAAAATAATTTTCTACCATGCCATACTATTTACTGCAAGTATACTACTACACTTAATCTTTGTTATATGTTAGTCAGCTAGACCCAAGTTAAAGAAATTAGAATTTTAATACTTCTCTAATAATGACTAGTTAAAATCAGATCTATTTTTAAGTCAAATATTTATAATCATTCTAGGATTTAAAAAGGAATGTTCTTATTACTTGTAAGAGTGATTTCTACTTATTTAGGTTTGTTTTGCTGGGAGTATATACTATCATGGAAGTATATCTTTTTCTAATTAGATTTTATATAAGTAATAAAAAATTGAAGCCAGTTTGGGTAGGGAAAAGATAAAATGAGAGAAACTAACACGTGAAAGGCTAAAGTTGCATATAGTTTTTGTGCAATTAAAGAACATACATATTCCAAGTGGATAAGAGAAATTTATCCACTAATGAAATGATTATAGTCATATTAATTTGAAATTTGCACAAATGGAATCATAGTATACTTTTACCTTTTTAAAGTTAGTAGTAGTAGGTCTCTGACTATTAGCATGTGCCATTTTACCTCCTTTTTATTTATTTATTTATTTTTTGAGCCGGAGCCTCAATCTGTCCCCCTGGGTAGAGTGCTATGGCATCATAGCTCATAGCAACCTCCAACTCCTGGGCTCAAGCGAGTCTCCTGCCTCCTCCTTCCAAGTACCTGGGACCACAGGCGCCCGCCACAACACCCGGCCATTTTTTGGTTGCAGCCATCATTGTTGTTTGGCAGGCCCGGGCTGGGGATTCAAACCCGCCACCTTAGGTGTACGTGGCTGGCACCTTAGCCGATTGAGCCACAGGTGCCAAGCCTTTACCTCCTTTTTAACAGGTAATATTTCTTTGCATGGATGTTTCTCCTATTGGTAGAAATTTAAAAATATAAAATTTTGATATCTCTTTCTAAGTTTTTTTTTTCTTAAAGTGCAGTAGTTAATTCCTTGAAACAATGTATAAAAGTGCCTGTTTCCCCATGCACATTTGTCAGCACTGAGGATTTAAATCACAGTTATGCCTTTGGCCTTTCATATTTGTATTTAGCAGCAGGTCTCCAGTATGACTATAAGAGTACAGACATAAGGCATTTTTTCATGATGTTTGTGCACTAAACAAACACAGGTTAAAGTTTCAAGTCATTTAACTTTCACAGCAGTAAAAGTCTGAAAGAACATTTAGAAATACAATTGTATGAAATCATGATTGTAAGCACTTTATCCATCTCTTATTTCTGTAAAAGGGTCATATTACAATTACTATGAGATCTATTCTTTGGGCAGCTGGAAAGGAGAACAAAGAAGAACCATTCTGCTCTTGTCCGGTAGAAAGTACATTGTGCCCTCTGGTACCAAGTACCAGACTTGGGCTTTTTTCAAAGGATAATGGATTCTAAACAGGTGAGTCAGTCTTTTGTGTTATTACCAGGTGCATTATTGATTTTTATGATGGCAGTTTAGGTGTTCTCATTCAATAGCTACATCTTCAGCAAATTCTCCAAAACAGCACAAAGAAAATAACCGGAGATTTTCACATCTTGGGTGTAAGAAAATGATTATTTTCAATTTTTTGGCCATTTTACTTTTTTTTTTTTTGCTAGATGCTTACGACTTAAAACTTCTTTGAGAAAGGTAATGTACATAGTTTCTTTTCTTCTTTTCTTTGGGGGCATGGATTGTGGGTCATGATTTATTTTATTTAATTTAGAATGCAAAGCAAAGTGTATTGGTTTAATTTCCTCCCCCCTCCCCGTAAACTGGGTTAAGTTAATGTTGGAAGGGTTCTCTATTCATGGAAGGTTATCCACATAACAAATTCTAGGAATAGTCAAGTTCAGGGTCATATGGGATCACCAGTCCATTGATATTCACTTGGCCCTTAAATCACAATACTAAAGTATGTTTTGAGTTTTAACTAAGACAGACATTTCAGAGCAATGTTAATGTAAGAACTCTTTGCGCAGAATTCTCTGACTAAAAACTATAATTTACCTGAGATCTTTTATTAATTGAGGAAAAGCAAGTACCTGCTACTTTAAAGTTTGAGATTATCTAATTTTTAGGTTTGCACGTTGTTTATTTTTTAATCCTTAGCACTTAGGAGTTCAAATTATAACTCTGAAGAATTTATGTTGATGTTTAGTAAATTTAGATAGTTTCAAATAGTGACAATGTAACCTTAGGTTATATTTTCTGTAGGTTATATTTTCTTTTCTTTTTTAAGATTGTATTTTCCTTTTATAGTAATCACTACTTCTTTTATTCAGTAAATATTGAGTACTACCATGTGCTAAACATATTCAGAATTACAGAGTGATCTTACATTTTGCCCTGGTTATTATATTTATTTATTTATGATCTTATTTGTATATAGCCCTAGTTAAAGGTGTTATGGGCTACTTTCCCCTTCTCATGTCTTGTGTTGTAAATAATAGTTTTGTTTGGATGTGCTATTTAGCCTATTTTTGTGTGATTTGACAACTTTTAGCATATACTAAGTATAAATTAATGTCTTGGCTACTTGTGGGATCATACTATTGAGATCTGTGAACTGATAAAATTCTAATTCTGATACTTTCTAAGTTGCAGCATTTTTAAAATCATTGTTCTTTAAAAATCGAATACTGCTATTTTCTTTTTCCTATATTTTACTGAATTTATTTTTCTTCAGTTTTTCCCTTCTTAGTATATCAATCATCTGCTCTCTAGTCACAGCAAATTGCTGCTTTGATTTGAGTGAGTTGAAGTTTGGGAGACCATAATCATCTCTCTTAGTTTAGAAATCTCATTCTTAATTCTCAGGAGGAAAAAAAAAGACCCTATAGAATTCTTTGATGTAATTATTGTACTTTCTGGTTAACTCTTATCTTTTTTTTTTTTTTTTTAACTCTCATCTTTATGAGAAAGTTTCTAGTGAATTTTTTACTGCATTGTCTTATGATGGTTTGTAGATAATTTCAAATCGATTTTTAGAAGAGATTAAATAATTGGACATATTTTAAGACATATGAGGTAAAATGATTCTACAATATGGTATTTATTTCCTCCCTTACATTAAGGTATTCTTTCAGTGGTTCTATGCTTTTTCTACATGCCAAACCAAAAAATAAATTGCAGCTACCACTTAGCTAGAAATTTGTACTGAGCTATACTAAATTGTTTATGAGCAAAATAAAAAAGAAAACTCAATATGTTTCTCTAAGCCCAATTTGCAGTTTGGATATCAGTTGTTGTACAGAGATAACCTATTATCATTTATAGACTTTTTAAAGTGTGGGGGGGAACCTTATAAATCATTTGGTAAAATTTCTAGATTTTAATGGATGAGACAATAGAATTTTCTTTTAGAGCTGTTTCAGCATTGAAACTTTGCAAATTCAGATTGCCCTCTTCCCCAGTTAAAATAAATTAGTATAAGTTTTAAAATGAAGTCCTACCTAAGGAGTTAGGTTTACAGAGTTCTCATTGTGCTAATGGAAATTTCTTACTGAAGTTCAGATGGGGATACTTATCTTTATTACTCATCTTTAATTAATTTAGGGGGATGAAATGGCCATTGCTTCATTGTGAGTTAGTACTTTACTTTTTAGTAAATGTAGCAGCTACAACCTGTATTTGAAATGAACAATTAAAAGAGGAATAGCTTATTATTTTCCAGCATGTGTATATGTATTGATTCCTTAGAATTATAGGCTCTTTATGCTGAAAGAGATCTCAGAGAGCATCTAGTCTTTTCCTTGACTGTAAAGCATTCTATATGCTGGACTCTCCTGTGATTTAACAAGGCCAGAGACCTTAACGCTGTATGGCTAACTTTTACTTGGTTAAATTCCAGTTTATGAATGTGTTGTATTATCTTCTTTTCTACTTAGTATAAGGTATCAAGCAATGAAAACTCAGAATTTATAGTGAGTAGTAATTAAGAGAATCATTTCTCTAAACCTGTCATTATCTGTAATTTGGAAGTACAATGACCAGGAAGCATTGTTCATATAAGCATAGTTGAATAAATCCATATTAATCCACTTGGCAGAATATAACATTTTAACATACCGTTTAGATCCATGGTGATGGAAAAATGATTAAATTACTTACTACCAAAATAAAGAACTGCTTTAGACAGGGTCGTTTAATAAGTTGTTTTGCTTCATGTAAACTATTTTTTGCTTAAGCTTCAGAGATAGAGTCCCATGGATTTATCTTTTAATGACAGTTGTTTACTGTGTGGGTTTACATTTGATGCAGGTACTGGTGTTAGTTTATGATTCTTGACTCATTGCCTAGCATGAAAAATAGTTTATTTAGTGAACTATGCATAATACTGTCTGCTTTATTTTTGATGCAGTTAAACCTGACTTATTCTCTCCTTAGGGTGTTATATAATACTTGGTAGTGGTTTGCTTTATCTGTTAAATTACTGTATATATACACATATAAAAAGAAAAGTTTATGTGTACATGTTATTTATTATAATGATGTTGTAGTTCAAAAATAGAAATTATATATGAGGGTTCTATGCTTACACACTTAAAATGGATGATGCTGTTGTAGCCCTCTTTTTCTGGAGGATCCAGTTGTCTTCAGTCTGTTTTTCCCTTTCCTTTGTTTATAACTTTATCTCCATGTCTGCAATAGCAGTCTTTAATTGCTAAGGAAGCCTTTCTCATCTGCTTATGAGATAGTGAAGCTGATTGCCTTTTGACAGCATGCTAGCTGTCAAGTAGTCTAATAACTAGATAAAGCTCATCAGAATAGTAGACGTTAATGGGCTATTTGATTGTAGGACCCATACTTTTGGGCATTTATTTTATGTTGAATTAATGAGTATGAAGACAACATTTAACTAAGGCATTAGAGTTGAATTGAAAAAAGTGGGAATGATTTGAGACAGACTTAGGGGGTAAATTGAGGGGATTTGATGATTCGTTGGCTAGGAGGGTAAGGTAATTCTTACAAAAGTAAGGTAATCACAAAACTGGGATTTTGATTATAGGTGAAGAATGGAATTTTGAAGATTAAGTGAAATCCTTTGTAGAACCAGGCCAGGAATGTGTATAGGTAAACAAATAGGCAAATAAATAAATTAGCAAGTGATAATAGCCTAAGTGATGGGTCTTTGGGAGTCTAGGCTAGTTATAAAAAGAAGTATAACTAGGACTAAGCTGTAATTCGGAGAAAAAAGATATATAAAGGAATGGAGATTAAGATGAGCTCAAAGGGGCAATATAGGTAATGAGGGATTGAGAGCTGGTGGTTCAGAAGGTTGTGGCCAGAGTTTAGAATATAACTAAACAGACTGGTGCTGTGTCCAGTCTGGAGTAGCTAGTGGCAAGGAAGTTCAACAAGAGACAGAAAATATTTAAATTATTAATAAAAAATTGGGCTTTCATAAAGTTAATATAGAGTCATAACCAGAGTAGACTATTGCTGATGGTTTCTATTTATGATTAGACTGAATATAAAAATCTTATGCCTCTTTTTGTGATTCCTACTCCCAAGAGGTGATTGCTTTCAACTCTTGAGAGGTGACTGATTTCAACTCTTAAAGTTTTTCTCAGTTGGGCATGGTGGTTCACGCCTATAGTCTTGGCACTTTTGGAGGCCAGGGCAGATGGATCTCTTCAATTTGGGAGTTTGGGACCTGCCTGAGTAGGAGCAGGACCCCATCTCTACTAAAAATGGAAAAATTGGCCAGGCATTGTAGTGGGCACCTGTAGTCCTGGCGGCTGAGGGAGGGCAGGGCTGGGGCAGGAGGATCACTTGGGCCAGGAGTTTGAGGCTGCTGTGAGCTATGATACCATGGGGTGATAGAGTGAGACTTTGTGTCCAATAAATAAGTTTTTCTAGTTAAAAAAAAATCTTATGCTCATATAAGACATACTATATGTATTGTGTTAAAATTTTGACTTTCATTTGTAATACGATTATGATTCTACAGAGGTTGGATATAATCTTTATTAACTACACATTCTTCAGATCTGCTTCTAAAAACAGAAAACCTTAAGTCAATCTTAGAAATATATAAATTCTTGATACAGAGAAGTACAAATAGAACTTTAAAATGGTTAATATTTTAAATGAATTTCTTTTTTTTTTTGAGACAGAGCCTCAAGCTATCCCCCTGGGTAGAGTGCCGTGGCATCACAGCTCATAGCAACCTCCAACTCCTGGGCTCAAGCGAGTCTCCTGCCCCCGCCTCCCAAGTAGCTGGGACCACAGGCGCCCGC